>CM021249.1:25113442-25208942 GCA_010577795.1 Isatis tinctoria | reverse complement strand
CGCCCATCACTGATCAAGGGGTGGGTTTGATTCATTGATAGGCATAGAATTGGCTCAAACGATTTCTGCAAATTTATTGATCTTTTTTTTGTTTGCCTCATCTGATTTATGGTATTATGTAGGGGCTTATTCGCTGGTATCTCTTGCTTTACAAGATGGCATATGCGACTCTTTGAATACGGCTTCATCACGGGGATGTAGATGGGAGAAAGTATGAATGTTATGATGCAACAGACTCTGAACAATGAGGTTAGAGTTTTCACTGTGTTTCATTTTCTCTTTCCAGATAGAGACGACAAGGACTCTTTTATGTATTATTGTTATCTTTGATGTGTCTCTTAGGAGCGTACTCTGGAGGATATTTGGGAAGAAGAACGGAAGAGACAACAAGTTCATTGGACCTTGATCTTTTCTCAGTTGATTTCTCAGTTCATTTCGTCATATACTTGTAAATTTAGGTGGTGTTGTCAAAATTGATCATTCTTGAGGTAAGCTTTAGGAGCGATGCTACTTGTGTCAGAACATCTTCATTGTCACGTTCACAGAATCAAATATTGGATCTTTTCTTGTTTGATTAAGTTGTTTGAATTGATTTTTTCTTCTTCTTGGTGTTTCAGAGGAAAATGGAGCTCTTCTTCTTGAATATCTTCCTCAAGGAAACCTACAGAAGAAGCTTCGTTGCGTTACAGCTAGTTCATGCCATTGAACACATTCACGAGAAAATGGATATGTACGGGTTTGGAGTTGTGTTTCTTGAACTGGTTTCGGGAAAGAAGCGTTTTCTGCTGATAAAGGCGAGATGCTGGTGCATATAGCGGCTCCACTTATCCATGAGACTCTTGATTCGAACGTAGACAATGTGAGACTCTGAAAACAATGTTGAGTGTGGCTGCGTAGCCCACCATCTCTAGCTAAGACCTTCTGCTGCTCAAGTGGAGGAAACACTTATACAGAACATCCCATCTTTGAATTTCCTTGGTTGTGGTAAAAGAGTGTGAGTTAAAGGCATCCAATGATTTCGGTGTAGTGTGAAAGTATGTAGATAAATAGCACCAGGAAATATCATTTCTGTGTTTCAGGCAAAACGGTAAAGCCTTGAATATCTATTAATGTTTGTTGTGGATTGTTAATGCTTCTTGAAACTAACTTGATTTTCCTAACTTGACCATCTCCATCCATGGGTTCTCAATGAGTATCTGAAAATTAAAGAAAAGAAAAATTAATTGAAAATTAAGAGAGAGAATGAGATAAGTTCTCATTTGACATATTTTCAGATATTTTGAGAACCTCATATCAAGCTTTGCTTTACATCTATTGGTTGAATTGTTTAAAAACAATTAAAATTAATTACATAATCAAGATATTATTATTTTCATTATTATGAGAAACTCTGCTATATCCCCGTGAATGAGGATAATCAAGATATTATTATTTTCATTATCAAAGTGTTCAGCTTGATTGGTTTCTCTAAAGTCTAAACTAACTTGGTTACTCAAAGTTTTTTTTTTTTTTTGTACGTAAAGAACAACATTAGGATACCATTGGAACAAGGAAATTAAAATTATCTTCTGAACTCAAATTTTATAACTAAAATAATGATCAGAACCCTTGAGGGGTTACTACCATTGGAGATGACCTTAGATTCTTGAAATCATTATTGTAAAAATATTTGTAAAGATTTCATAAATATACAAAAAAAATTATTACTCTTTACAATATTAAAAGCAATTCTCTATAAATATAACTTCCAATAACAGCTCGTTGGAGTTTACTACTTCGATCTGAGCCTTAAAAATTAGGGTTTTGTGTTTGACATCATCTTAGAGTTTACTACTCCTGATCTGGCGCTCGGAGATGGCTTCCAGAACTAGGGCAGAGAATGAAGAATCATTGGAACCACCGTCTCTGATTAGGTCACTTCCCGAAGACATCGTCCTTGACATCTTAGCGCGTGTACCGAGATGCGACTATCCAACTCTCTCCCTCGTTTCAAAGCACTTCCGATCACTCGTCGTGTCCCCTGAGATATACGCGAGAAGATCCTTGTTGGGCTGCACCGAAAACTGTCTATATTTATTCGTATATACAAACCTTAGGGACAGTTTGTATATTCTTCGCCGGGAAGCCAACGGCAGTCGCCGCTTTGTCCTTATCTCTTTGCTTTCGGATTTGCCATGCGGTGATAGCTTTTAGCGGTGGGTTCGAAGATATATGTGTTTGGTGGGATGGATACGACAACAACGTCATCGAGTGCCTTTACAATCGATTGTAGATCCCACACGGTGCAACCTCTCCCCAACATGCCTATACCCATGGCTAACACAGATGCTGGCTTAATCGAAGAGAAAATTTACGTATTTAGACAATGCGGTATGAAGTCAAAGGTGGTGGTTGTGTTCAATACAAGAACACAAATGTGGGAGCCTGGGTTGATAAAACCAGACGTTGAGCCAGCTGAGGAGTTTCGTTACATGGTGGTGATGGCTGATAAGATTTACATGGGGTATTTTCGCAATAGCTTTGTTTACGTGCCAAAGGAAAGTAAATGGGAAACGGACGAGGTGCTGAGTTCTAAGGAATGGGATTATAATACTTGTGCCGTTGATGACGTATTGTACTACTACGATTCTTTTGAGAACTGTTTAAGAACGTATGATCCAAAGCAGAGGTGCTGGGGAGTGGTGAAAGGTGTGGAAGAGTTGTTGGCTGAGATAAGACGTCCAGGTTGGTCAGATAATGTGGGTTACGGTCGGAAACTGGCTTTGTATTTTTGTAAAAGAGAAGAAGAACCGAGCAGTAGAACAACAGAGAAGATCTGGTGTGCGGAGATTTCGCTGGAAAAACGTCAAAGAGGAGAGATTTTGAGTAAAGTTGAGTGGTGCGATCAGGTTTTGGTTGCTGATGAGAAACATTACGCTACAACGTTTGTATCTGTTACGGTTTGAAGGCATGAAGTCTCCTTCATATATATAACTTTGAGTTTTATTTATTTATTTAACTGGTTATGTTTTGTTTCACCCAAATGTCTAGATGAGTTTGATTTTCATTAACCAAATCGTTTCTTGGTTTTCTTTTATGGTTTCTGAAATCTTCCTTCATTGCTATTCAGGATAGATATAAGAAATTTTAATTCTTGCTCTTTAGTAGTAAATCTAACTATGCAAACTTCCACTTGTTAATGTTTGTGATAGAATCCGAAATGATCTATTTCCAGTCACTCATAGACTTTGGCTCGTGAAACACACCCTTGCAACTAACCCGTCTAAATTCTAAGGAGTTAAGATTCTTGTCAGGAGGATGTTCTGTATATAGCTTCATTGGTTCCATGTTCAACCGTTGTTGTTGGTACTCCTGCCTTAACAAGGACATGAATACAGGTTTAGAGTCTAGTCAGCCTAAAGCACCAAATGTAATGGTAAATGTATTATGATAAACGAATTCTCACCGGAGGATCTCTGAGGCTTGATTTATCTCAATTCATTAATGAATCTACAAGGCTGTGCACAGGACTGCATTGCCTCTACATACATCAGTGTGTGCTGTACCAAGAATTTCCGAAAGTGAGTGTCCAGGAATACAGATCATGGATGTAGGTAGGTTAATTCCTTTCCCGATGACAGAACCACAAGAACTGGTCTGAAACTTCACAATGCAAGACACATATCCAACAAATAAAGATACCGACTAAAACAATGTCTATCTAATCAAACTAGAGACACACGATAGGGGAAGAAAACGAAGCTGATGAAGAGAACATGGGAAGGGAAGTTCTTCACTGATTCTAGGTATGATCCTAGCAATCCTTATCGATCGGTTTCAGGAGAAATCTTGTGTCTGTAATAGCATCTAGTTGATGTGTTCAAGTTAACATCTTTTGTGTTTATGCAGGAAGCCACAAAGATCCTTGCGCGGCACTGATCCGGCCATGGCAGCAAATAGCTAACTTGCAAGGAAAGCCGAGTTCAAATGCGAGGCATAGCTAAGCTAGCAACTCATACACAGGTCTGTTGATTAAAACTCATCTCTTTCCATTGTAATACTAATAATATATATACCTGTTTATAAATCAAGAAGAGCATAATCTTGTTACTGGAAACTTTTATTACTTTAGAGTTTATGAGCCAAAAGAGAGTAAATGTGAATCATAAGGTAGTTGGGCATTCTGTACTGATCTAGGATTTGTTTGGATCCGATAGCTAAACATATTGGTTTTTTTCCAGCTTGTACTGTATTCAATTTTACGTAATCGAGTCAGAGAGTGAAAAAACAGTGAAATTCGTTTCTGATTATTAATCAAGAAACGCCACCTGCAACTGCAAAAGAACGAGAGCATCATTATTAGGAGTTTTAACATAGAGTTCAATATATAATATTGATATTAGTTAAATATTAGGTGGGTTTCTAAAATTTGGATAATCATTACAAAATGTGTATTATTTTAGAGACATTTTGGTAATGATTATCCAAAATTTAGAGACTATTTATTAAAAATAATATAAACATATACATATATTTAGATTTTATTTTAAAAACTCCATGTTAAAAACTCACAGTAATGATACTCAAACATTTTTAATTAACGAACAGATTATCTTATATTTATAAATGTTTCTCTACATATACATTACATCTTATAAGTAGTTATAGATTAGATTTAACTCAAACATTTTAGCCTCTGAAATCATGTAGGAGAACATAATTTTTGTTCAAACATTTTTTTTTGTTTGTATTTGAAACAATGTTTTTAATTATGTATTTCTTAGGAAACAACCAAAATCAAATATAATTATTCAATTAAATTACACCTTTGCACACACATCAAAATTTATATAACTCGCAATATCTTATTGATTATATATTTTCAAAAAATATAAAAATATTTATTAAAGCCAACTTAAATTTTCAAGAAAAATAGAAAATATATCATTTGTTTATTTGTATGAAGTGATTATTGGAGGTTCTTCTATAGAGTCTCTAAGAACATCATTATCGGTGGTGAGACACAAAAGAGATTCTTAAGTGATATTGTATCATAAAATAATTATATAACTAAAATTTATTTTAATAAAGTAAAAGAGACCACTAGTAGGATGACATATAGAAGAAATAGAGGAAATTAAAGGAAGATCCGTTTCTTGTATCTCTTAAATAAGAAACATGTCTTCTTTCTCTCTCATCTTTTTAGGTTTTTTTCATTTTTTTAATGGGTAAAAACATGATAAGAAACCTGCTATAATGATGGTCTAAAAAAAAATAGTTTAAAGTAATACATATTATTTGTTTATTTGTAAGAAGTTCTAAAACTTTGGTAATGATTAGCCCAAAACCTCTTCGAGAGTTTTAGAATTTCGTACAAATAAACAAATGATATACATTATTTTAAATTATCTTTTTTTTTTTTCAGAACTTCTCTTCTTGAACCTGCAATAATGATGCTATAAAATAGAATGGGTCTCTCTCTATCACCTAGTAAAAATAAGCCGTCTTCAAAATGCAGATGCAGAAAAGAGACACATAACACACACAAATTGGCTTTCACAAAGTTTCATCTTCTTCTTCTTTTTGATAAACTCTCACCTGAAGTAGATAGAGACGAGAGGAATATCAACGTCATTGTCATAATCATCCTCACAAGCCACCAGTGCCGTGCTTAGCTTTCCAGGGACCTAAGGCAAAACTGAAAAAAAAGTCACTTTATCACAACTGTAAAATATAATTGTGATAAAATTTAAACAACTCATTATATTGGTAAATAAATGTAAATAGTTTTATACAATGCAGGAGTATTTATTGGTTGAAATATATATGTAGGATGACTTAGTAGTTAGTGTTATAAAGAAACTATATATAGCTTTTTTCTTTAAAAATTATATGGTTAACTTAAGTAACAAAATATTAAAAAGTGAGCTATCTAAACAGTGTAAATCTGATTTATTAATTTTTTGAATAAATAAGTTTAGTCCAACAAAAAAAAATAGAAATATATAAAAGAATCAAAACCAATAAATTAAGTTGAATACATTATAACAAGAAAAAAGTAATCAAAAGAAACAAGTGATGAAAAATTCGAACAAATGATAACTCATATAAATTTATGGAAAGTGAATTAATATGACTCAAATTCTAAAATAAAGTCAAAATAATTAATAAAAATTGACCAATTAAGTCAATTAAATCTGAGAAATGGGGCCCTTAAATTTGCTAATATTTGTGGGGCTTGAGGCAAATGCCTCTTTTGTAACACAGTTAGCACGGCTCTGCAAGCCACCACTACATCGAGATGGCGACGGTAAGGGGGCAACTCCACTTTAGCATATTCCGAGCGAGATCAACCACTTACTTGTCCATCCTCTCCTTGTGCCTCGGGAACATACTGTTGAACAGGAGACAGCTACCACAACATACTGTACGTGCTAAGCCCTTTGTCCTCCAGCCACGGTAGCACCTCACGCAGAGTCGGGTTCCCTACAAGGACCCATCTGTCCCAAACGGTCCAAGCCATGTCCCGGTGCTTCACCACCTTTGGCGGAACCAGTTCAGCCATGGAGAAGAGTAGAAGGGACAGGTTGGCAAATGTGTTTCTGTAGGCTTCCACTTTGTGTCCTCCATCAAGGACCTTGTAAAGCTCGAGGCAGACCAGACCAGTAGCCATGGCTGTTGAGGTCGCAATGGCTGGGATGATTCTCCCTGCAATGAACTTTGCCTTCAGGGGGCTGTAGTTCCTCGCCCTCATGTTGGCTAGACCCGCTATCACGTCCATGCGATAGTTTGTATCATCATCCTACAGAGCACATCATGATCCGAAATGACATCACTCTTTTGGTTAACATGATTTTTGAACCTTTCATCATGTTTAACTTTCGATAGGAGTTAGATTTCAAGAGTCAAATCAGTGATAGTCGAAGATGAGAGAATATTTTACCTTTTCGAACTGAATTGGTTTCATCCTGAAATCTGGAGACAAGTTCTGCCTACACTGCTGGAGCTTAGCAATGAGGTCGTGATGAGTGCAGCGTCGTCCACCGAAGCAGTGGTTAGACCGCGTCTTCATCTGTCACAATCTTTGCATCTTTGCTTGGCTCAAAGTCTGGGACTATCACTATGTCCACAGCTTCAGATGCTTCCTTTGGGTTTTTGGTCCACTCAGGCACAGGGATCCCAAATGTCTCTTCTCTTAAAATAGCAGTCGCGGTGATAAAGAGGAGGCTTGGATCTGAAGAGTGTTAAGAATATACACCTTCCATAATCTACTCTGTATTTACTCTGTTAATACCCTAGTATATTCTCTACGGTTTCTGTATATATACAGCCTCCATGTAACTTATTCTATTATTAAGAATCATTCTTTATATGGTATCAGAGCAGAAAAAGATCTTTAACCTATAATCTCTTTTTCTCAACCCTAGCCGTCGGGCTCATCTCTCAAACCAGCCGCCTCCATGTCTGCAACTACACCAGAAACTGCAACTACACCAGAAACTGCAACTTCGGCTTACACGCTGCCAAATCCGGCTGATCCGTCTACACCAATTCTCTCTGTCAACATGACAGGAGTCACGAAGTTAACCACGACAAACTACTTGTCTTGGTGTCTCCAGATCCGTCTCTTCCTTGGCGGTCATGCCCTTCAAGGGTACATTGATGATGCATATGTTCTGCCAGAACAGATCATCACCGTTGAAGGCCTTCCCACGGTCAATCCCAAACACACCACTCATCTCCGTCAAGATCAGCTCATTTTTGCCGCTCTTTTGGGCACAATCTCTACTCCACTTCAAGCGCTTGTCACCAATGCCAAGACAACGTTGGAAGCTTGGAAGCTTCTTGCTAAAACCTATGGCACCCCATCCCGTGGTCACATCAAGCAACTTAAGGATCAACTCAAGAGGAGTGCTAAAGGGTCCAAAACCATTGATGAGTATATGCAGCTGATGAAAACGAAAGCTGATGAGCTTTCTCTTCTGGGCAAAGCCGTTGATACTGAAGATCTTATTGAGTTCGTGATCGATGGCCTTCCTGAAGAATACCGTGCCGTCTGTGACGCTATTCAAAACAGGGAAACAACTGTTTCCTTTGAAGAGTTTCATGAGAAGCTCCGTAACAGAGAAGCTGCCCTAATCTGTGCGATGCCCTCTTCTGCAACATTCCCTGCTTCTGCGAACGCGGCATCTCGCTCAGACTGGAGATCCAATCCATCTCCTTCTTCACAAGTCGACACTCAGCGGCTCTCTGACACTCGTTCCTTTAATACCTCTGACTCCTCCCAGCGTCGTGGGTACAAAGGCAAGTGTCAGGCATGTGGAAAACATGGTCATAGTGCTCAGAGGTGTTACCAATATCGTCTTACTCCTCAGCCACCAAGGGCGAATGTTGCTGTAGCATCCCCACATGAGACTCCCTCCTGGCTCTTGGACAGTGGAGCTTCTCACCACATGACAGCTGATCTTCAGAACTTGGCGCTCCATGATCCTTACACCGGAACTGGGAATGTTGTTATTGGTGATGGAAAGGCTCTCCCAATTGTCAACACAGGCTCGACCTCTCTTCCTTCTAGTACACGTGATTTAACTCTTTCAAATATCTTACATGTACCTAGTATGGAGAAGAATTTGATCTCAGTCTATCGCCTATGTGCTGACAATAATGTTGCTGTTACCTTTGATCCCATGATGTTTCAGGTGAAGGATCTCAGCTCGGGTCTTCCAGTGGCCAAGGGACGCGCTAAAAACGGGCTGTATGAGTGGTCGCCTTCCATGTCTTCGTTCTCTGCTTTCTCTAGCTTTAAGTCTTCGTTTTCTGATTGGCATTCCAAACTAGGTCATCCCAATGTAGACCTCTTGAATAAAACAATTTCCAGTTTCAATCTTCCTTTATCGAATAAACCATCTTCGTCTCTGTTTTGCAAATCTTGCTCTCTCAACAAAAGCCACAAAAAGCCTTTTGGGGAAAACACGATTAGATCTTCAAAGCCTTTAGAAGTTGTATACACTGATGTTTGGACCTCTCCGGTTCTTTCATTTGATGGATACAAGTATTATCTCATTCTAGTTGATCATTTCACTAGGTATACGTGGTTTTATCCCCTAAAGAAAAAGTCGGCAGTCTTTGAAACGTTTGTCAAATTCAAAGCCTTAGTTGAGAACAAACTTAATACCCGAATCATTACTCTCTACTCAGACAACGGTGGAGAATTTATGGTCATGGCTCATTATCTTGCCACCAATGGTATCTCTCATTATACCACTCCACCGCATACTCCTCAACTTAATGGAGTCTCTGAGCGCAAGCATCGCCATATAGTTGAGACTGGTCTTTCTCTTCTATCTCATGCTTCTCTTCCCGTTGAGTTTTGGTCCTTTGCTTTCTCTACAGCCATCTATCTTATCAATAGGTTACCATCCTCTTCTCTTGAGTTTAAAGTTCCATACACACTTCTCTTTAGTGAATCCCCGAACTATCAAAAGCTTAGAGTGTTTGGCTGTCTCTGTTTTCCGTGTCTTAGACCCTACACTAAGAATAAGCTCCAACCTAGATCTGCTCCTTGTATCTTCTTAGGCTATTCCTCGACACAAAGTGGGTATTTTTGTTTTGAACCAAACACTTCCCGGCTCTATGTCTCTCGCCATGTTGAGTTCTTCGAAGACATTTTTCCCAAGTCACAGGATCCCTCATTGTCATCTTCGACAATTTCCCCTCCTGATGACACGGTTAGCACTTCTCTAACTGTTGCACCACTTCAACAGCCCCTTACAACACTGGTCCCGAGCCCAGACTCTTCACCTGCAAATGTGGATGAAAACGGAGCTCTTCCGTCTGCCTCAGACTCTCCCTCACCGGCTCCTACCAACACTGAGCAGTCCTTAGCCCCTTCTGCGGGATCTATGCCAGGCACTGAATCTGTTTCTGCAAACTCTGAGGATACTCCAGTTAATTCTGAGCCGGGTTCCTCTTTGCCTTCATCAGTTGCAGCAGCTTCTCCGACTCCACCTCCTGCCCCGGTTAATCAACATTCTATGAGAACTCGTGCCAAAGACAACATTGTTAAACCTATACAAAGGTATGGCTTCCTAGCTCAAGCTAAAGAAGATTACACTGAGCTCGAACCTGCTACGTACAAACAGGCTCTGGGAACTTGGCACTGGAGACATGCGATGACTACTGAATTCGACAATCAAATTGTTGAAGAAACATGGGATTTAGTCCCTCCTGAAGGCATTGACAACATTGTGGGCTGTCGTTGGGTTTTCCGCATCAAACGCAAGCCTGATGGCACCATTGAGAGATACAAAGCGCGGTTAGTTGCCAAGGGCTACACTCAGCGCCCTGGTATTGATTACTTTGAGACATTCAGCCCGGTTATCAAACGCGCCTCTGTTCTCTCCATTCTCAGTCTCGCTACAACTTTAAACTGGCCTCTACGACAGCTTGATGTCAATCACGCCTTTCTTCAGGGTCCTCTCGAAGAAGTGGTCTACATGGAACAGCCGCCTGGTTTTGTTGACACTGAACGTCCTGAATATGTATGTCGCCTAAAGAAAGCCATCTACGGACTCAAACAAGCTCCGCGTGCCTGGTACAATGCTCTTCGGACCTATCTCTTAAGTCTTGGGTTTGAAAACTCTCTGGCAGATGCTTCATTGTTTATCTTGCTCACGGACAAGGTTGTTCTCTTTGTCTTGGTCTATGTTGACGACATTGTCATTACAGGAAACTCACCAGCCAAAGTTCAGACTTTCATTACCCTTCTTGGTGCTCGCTTTTCTCTCAAAGATCTGGGTGCTTTGAACTACTTTCTTGGCATTGAAGTCGTTAGAGATGAACATGGTCTGACACTCACTCAGTCCAAGTATGTTACAGATCTTCTTCGCCGTGTCAATATGCTAGAAGCGAAGCCTATTGCTACACCAATGGATGATAAGTTACCTTTGACTCAAATAATGGGCACAATGTTGGATAATCCAACTGATTATCGCATGGTTATTGGCAGCCTACAGTACCTCATTTTCACTCGTCCGGACATTGCATTTGCTGTCAACAAGCTTTCCCAATTCATGCATCAGCCTACGACAGAACATTGGTCTGCAGCCAAACGTATTCTCCGATATCTATGTGGCACCCGTAACCGTGGACTTTACTATTCATCCAACAATCAGCTGTCGTTACATGCCTATTCAGATGCAGACTGGGCTGGCAACAAGGATGATTACTCCTCCACCGGTGCACACTTAGTTTACCTCGGCAAACACTTGATATCTTGGTCTGCCAAGAAACAGTCTACGATTGCGCGATCTTCCACAGAGGCAGAGTACAAATCTGTAGCTGACACTGCCTCGGAGGTCCAATGGGTTCGTTCTCTACTCACAAGCCTTGGTCTCAATATCTCCAAACCTCCGGTGATCTATTGTGACAACATAGGTGCTACATATCTCTGTGCCAATCCCGTTTTTCATTCACGGATGAAACACGTCGCTGTCGACTATCATCACATTCGCAACTTGGTTCAGTCTAAGGTTCTTCGTGTTTCTCACGTATCGGCTGCTGATCAACTTGCTGATGGTCTCACGAAGCCGCTTCCCCGTGCTCGCTTCGTGCCTCTCATGTCCAAGATTGGACTCACCCAGCTTCGTCCATCTTGAGGGGGCGTGTTAAGAATATACACCTTCCATAATCTACTCTGTATTTACTCTGTTAATACCCTAGTATATTCTCTACGGTTTCTGTATATATACAGCCTCCATGTAACTTATTCTATTATTAAGAATCATTCTTTATAAAGAGGAGTACTGGAGCGGACGTGAGAATCTTTTTGAAATTTTAATTGTTTTTATTAAAATTTTCTTTAATAAATATTTTTAGTTTGTATTTTTAGTATTTTAAAAACATTATATTATAAATTTATAATATTCTATTCATAAACTACACATATATTCTTCATCATATAAACTATTTTTGTTATTTTCTTGTGGTTAAAAAGATAATAAGATTCTAAAGTTGTCTTTAAGTTCAATATTTTTAATTAACGAACAGATTATCTTCTATTTATAAATGTTTCTCTACATATACATTACATCTTATAAGTAGTTATAGATTAGATTTAACTCAAACATTATAGCCTCTGAAATCATGTAGGAGAACATAATTTTTGTTCAAACATTTTTTTTTGTTTTTATTTGAAACAATTTTTTTTTAATTATGTATTTCTTAGGAAACAACCAAAATCAAATATAATTATTCAATTAAATTACACCTTTGCACACACATCAAAATTTAAATAATTCGCAATATCTTATTAATTCTATATTTTCAAAAAATATAAAATATTTATTAAAGCAAACTTAAATTTTCAAGAAAAATAGAAAATCTAATTTAATTATTTTAGATTTTTGAAACTTCTGATATTAAAAAAGATGGTATTCAAATTCAAAATTTTCATTGAAGATTAACTTTCCAGAAAATTTCAAGTCCAACACTATTGACAAACTTTAAGTTTGAGAAGTTATTTATGATAATTAGTGTACCATATAACTGTTAAACCACACATAAATTCTCGCAAACATGGTCTGATGCATTTTTATATTAGTCCATTCATTTTTCTCTCTTAATAATGCTCAAAATACTATTAGCTTACATAATTCAAATCATTAAACTATTCATCATGGTTGTCTTATAACTTATTCTATTAGGTTATCACAAGTTATTGGTTCCTTGGTAGTAATCCAAAGATTACAAAAAGCAATAACTAAATAGTTGAAACTCACGTTTAATCTAAATTTCAAACCAATAAACAATAAAATAAATCAATTTCATTACTTAGTGAAGCGAATGAATAATTTTTCTTATGAGTTTCATAATACATTATAATATTTACTAATCTAATATGTATATATATAAAACAAAATATTTATTTATATCATATTTAATTGTTAAATCATATTTAGCCATGTAGGTAATCATAGAGTTATTTAGCCTCAATTTTTATTTATTAACAGATAGTTTTTTTCCACTGCTAGTTAAATTTTTTATTGATCATATCAATATTAAGATATTGGTGACAAAAAAAACAGCTACATAAAAGAATATTAAAAACAAATAGAGAAGGTAAGAAAATATCTATAAATTTTAGTTTTAAAAAGTTATCTTAATATTATATTAAGAAATTTCCCTAATCAACCATTTATAAAAATGGTTATAAATTTTCTTAATATTATAAAAAATTCTTAGTGTTTGACAAAAAAAAGTTAGAAAAAATTTAAATAAACAACTACATACAAGAATATTAAAAACAAATAGAGAATGTAAGAAAAATATCTATAAATTTCTATTATGAAAATTGTCCTAATATTATATTAAGACATTTTTCTAATTTAAGATAATTGTGCAATTATATAATTTAGAGAAATACCCTCAAATACCACACTTTCATGTTTTTGTGACAAAAATATCATACCAAGGTGAAAATGACCAAAATAACATTTATTTAATGGTTTAAAGATAATTAAATTAATAAATTTGGGTTCAAAAGTCATTAATTAGGGTTTAGATTTTGGGTTTTAGGGTTTATGTTTAAGAGATTGAGAATAAACATATGAAAATAAATGTATAATAATCTTTTTTCTCTTAAAAAAATGTCATTTTTGTCATTTTCACCTTGGTGTGGTATTTTTGTCACAAAAACATGAAAGTGTGGTATTTTTGAGAATTGTCCGAATATAATTTATCATATATTGCTTAGAGTAAATATTGATGACAAAAAATATCGATCAAATCTATTAATACAAAACTATATGTATATGATTATTTTCTGTAAGAAAAACATATTTAGTTTAAACTTCACATAATGTTTCTTACATAATCTATCTAAGTCAGAACTGTCTAGCTTCACACAGTGTTTTTTAGAACATATGTTTATTGGTTGTTTTAAATCTTAGGTGGTCAATCTTAAAGCACTATAAGCTCAACCTTTTTTTTTTTTGGGCAGCAAATCAAATGCATTGATGTTGAAAAAAATTACAAAAAACAGAATCAAACACTTTACAACCATTGACACAAATAAGGGAAATTGAAACAATTCCGATGAAGAAGTGGAGAGTAACTATGCTTTCCTTTCGGAAGTCTTATAGGCTAGTAGATGAAATCTACTATGTCCTTTCCACACTAACATTTTTATTGGTTATCATCTCCTGGATGAAACTCCAAAATGCATTAGGCATGACATTAACTGAAAAGATTAAATGAGATGTTGTTGGCGATGACTCTGAAACTTGTCTCTTTATTAAAATCAATGTACTTGAAAGTTCCACCAAGGATTCTCTATATGGAGAGTAAAGCAACACCATTGCTGGCATTACTTCTGAGTGCAAATCGATACCAACCACCGTACTTTGAGAATCCGTCAATACTGTATCCACATATACAAAACAGAGGACTTCATTATGCTGCATCAGAAACAGAATTCCGTGACTCTTTTGTTCTTTGACATCCATAGAAACTGACTAAGGACGATTTGTAGGGAATGGTTAACAAACAACAACCGTAACTTTCACTTCCATCAATAATGTTGAAAGAAAACTTCATCTCCTTCACCCATGAGTTGCTGAGATGTGACCGTAGTTTCATATCACGATCTGGGAAGCCGGAATTGAAAACCCCCGGATCCCAAACCAATACTTCAAAACCCAATCTCATAATGGATAGATCCAAATTAGATTGACAGCACACTTTTCGGAAACAATGGAGACCGCATACAGATAGCAGAAGCGGAAAGATACCGACACTATAGATTAGAGATCCTTGCATGAAAGAGGTCGAAAATTGACTCTCACATAGAAAGAGAAGAACGAAAAATTGGAATAGATCCTTCCAAATCATCACTCAAATTATTGAAAACCTATAATTAAAAGCAAAACAAAACGAAAATAAAGAATTGCAGCTTGTAAATCGGTGCTTGTAGGCTCAACCTTTTTTAATATATGAACATTTGCATATATCTCAACGAAACGAACGAAACCCAAGTATTGGGCCTATGGGCCTTGAGAAAATTTTAAATGAGCCGAGAGATTATGCCTTCTTAACAGAGAAATTTCTTGGCGTCAGAGATTTCACTCTATCGCCACCGTTGAGACCGCCGCTTTGGGCGTCTCCTCCGCTATCCCAGTAACCAAACAACCCTCCATTCGTCGGAATTTATCGCTTCCGGTTCTCCAGGTATGCTCGGTCTTTAAGCTATTTGATCTCTTATGCTTTCCGTCTGTTTCTACTGAATCCGAAACGGTGTTTAATCGTCTCGGCCTTGTCTCGATCTTTGCTCTGAGATTTTATGTATTACAGTATTAGGGTTATACAAATTGCTCAAGATTTGAGTTTTATGGTATTATGTATGTTTTCCGGTTAATCTTTTGTGATCTACCGATGTTATTTATCCTTCATCGATTTTGCTTTTGGTTAACATTATCAAGATCTCAACTTTTTGCGTTTTGCTTGCTCTCTGTTTCATAATTCTGATACTAATTTTGAAAATTTCTCATTTTGATTTCTGTAGCTGTTGGTTTCTTTCGTGCTTGTGTTTATGTTTGAACATCATATCCGTTTCAACAATGTTTCACTCGTACGGTTGAAACTGAAAGTACCAATCGTTTTGCTCTGTATTTATGGGCCTTAGGTTTCGCAGCGGAGATGCTTGAAAAAATGGCAACGGCTAGGAGCTGGAAAATTGGGAGGGAAATGGGAGATGCCGTGATCAAGGCGTCGAGTAACCCTAACCGGAGATGGTACGGACCCCACATGGCCGCATCGGTTCGAGCTATCTCCGAACGTATACGGCTTGTCGATTTCGTACTCGAGATCAGAGACGCTCGTGTTCGTGTTCTTCATCCAAGTGTTCGATGAATTGCCTCAGAGAACGAAGCTAAGTTTTTTTTTTTTTTGTCTTTTTGTAGATTCCGTTGTCTTCTGAGTATGAGTTGTTAGGAAAGCTTTCGCCTTTTCCTTCAAAACGGATTCTTGTGTTGAACAAGATGGAGCTTGCGGATCCTTTGGAGTTAAAGAAGTGGATGGGTTACTTTGAAGAGAGAAACTATCTGTCGTATGCAGTAAACTCACATAACAGAGAGTGTGTCAAGCAAGTAACACATATTCAGCAAGTTCTATTCATCTCATCGATCTTTAGTTCGTTCTTCTTCTTGATGGCTAAAACACTTCTTTTTTGTCATTTCCTTTCTTTTCAGTTTCTCAACTTCTTGCAGAGTCAAGTTAGGGAATTGCATAAGTCTGGGCATTCTGGTCATACAACAACTATGATGCTTCTTGGGATTCCTAACGTAGGAAAGTCTGCTCTCGCCAATTCTCTCCATCAAATCGGGAGGATTAGTGCTGCAGGTAAACCCATATGGTCGTTTGCTTCCTTGCCCTGAGTTTCAGTTCTTCATGATCAGTTTTAACATGTTGCATTTACAGAGAAAGGTAAGCTAAAGCATACAACAGTTAGTCCACAGCCTGGAGATACTAAAGACATCATGAGCTTGAAGGTTTGTTCCCTTCTTTTGTCACTGTCAGTACATTTGGTCCGACAATTCAGTTTCTGTATATGCTTATTATGTGTTCTTGACTCTTGTCTGTGTTAGTTTATATGTCCTTTTCAAGGCTACTTGCCTTCATGTTTGTTTGAGGTGTGCATGCTGCTACTAGTTTTAATCTGGTTAGAGAATTTTATTTGTTTCAGATCGGTAGCCATCCCAATGTATATGTACTAGACACGCCTGGAGTTTTTCCTCCTAAGCAGCTTGATGCTGAGATCTGCTCAAAATTGGCATTGACAGGTATGATCTAACCCTTAAGCCTCTTTCTCTGTTCTCATTTCCAGGTAGCGTACAGAACTTATCTGGTTTTTTTCTTTTCCCCCCAATGTAGGAGCTATACCGGATAATATAGTTGGAGAGACGGATCTAGCACGGTTTTGTCTGACCCTACTAAACTCAAGCCATGAATACAAGACATGGGCAAAACTTTGCAAATCTCATGATGTTACAGAAAGTTTATCCAATGAAAGCTCCACGGTTAGTGCCCAACGTAAGAGGCAGTACCCAACAGATCATACTCAGGTACCACAAAACGTTATCTGCTACTCAGTAATCTTTCATTTGGTTCAAAGAATCTTCTTTTTATATCATTTGCAGGATTTTATAGTCCACGATGTAAGGAGGGTTCTGTACGAGACAACTTCAGCATTTGATGGAAACTTAGAAGACGATATCAGCATGAGAGAACTTATAGAGACGCAATTCGCTGCTTTAAGAACAGTTCTTAGGGTTACAGAAGAAGCAAGTGAGTTTGCTGACCTCAAAGTTGCTTCTAAGATATTGAATCTTTATAGAACTGGTAGACTTGGGCATTACACGTTGGAACATGTTTCTTCTTGAAGCAAATCTTTAAACACAAGCGTTTACACGATTATGTGATTGTGATGATATCTACTTGCTGATTAGTTTTTAGTAATTCAAATACGACCAATTAACGTTCAAAAGTTTGCTCTTGATTGTGCTTTTATTCCCGGAAGTTTTCTCATTGTCGGTCCATGTTTTGTTGAACCGAGAGGTTCGGTCGTCTGATACTGTTTTGTCAAAAGCTGCTGCTAATAACAAAGACAGGTGCAAAGGTGCCTTTGCCCAGGGGTCTAAGTCTAAATAAAAAAAAATTGCATCCAAAAAAGGCCCAAATTTTAAAAACCATTTTGAAAATAGTCCAAATATTTAGAACCACTAAACTAAGCACAAAAGTAAATTCAAATGTTGGTTTTAAAAATAAAAAGTGCCTTGTTTTTTGAAAAATTATTCATTTACAGTATAAATTTTTTTTAAATTTGGTCAAACATTTTTTAAAAAAATCCTCTGTAATATCAAAAATTTATTTTTGCCCAAGGAACTTTAATTGTATTGTGCCGGGACTGCGTTTGAATTAGTGTTTAAGTCGTTATATATCGCTTCTGATTTTCCGGGTACGCATTTTTAATCTCATTTGATCTCTTATGCTTTCCATCTGTTTCTACAGAATCCAAAACGGTTTTTAGTCGTCTTGACTTGTCTTGATCAAACGCAGCTTTTGCGGGTGGTAGCGGTTACTAGCATTTTATAACAATCACAAAAGACACATCTTACCGCTCTGTATCACTCTAAAACGCTCAAAATCAAAAGTTGTTTTCATCTAACGTATGTGGTTGCGGGTGGTTGCAGTTGGATACTAAAAAAAGTTTTTTAAAATGTTAAAATTTTGTTTAAACTAAGAATATAACAAAAGAATTAGTTAAGCACAAAAATATAAGATATTAATAATATACGTTAATAAATTTGATACTACATATATAATGTAAATAAAAAATAATAATAAGCTAATATAAAATTATTTTAAAAATGATAAAATTTTATTTAAAATAAAAATATACATAAAATTAGTTATGTTAACCACAAAATTATAATAAATTAAATTTTTAAAAATTTGGATATTATTATTATGAAATATATGAATAAATTTGACATTATATATTATATGATAAACTAAAAGTGTATATATATATATAATGTATATACATACAAAATTTGTCTAAATCTAATATTAATTTTTTTATAAAATAAAAAATGTTTGCACTGAAATCATAATTTCATCCAAATCATAAAAATATACATAATTTTTTATTACTAATTATATTAGATTAATAATTTTATATTTTATAATAGTAATATAAAATTTTGATATTTTATATAACTATATAATATATTAATAATGTTAATTTGGTTTTTTAATTTCTCAATCAACCAGTCATAAGTATCCGTAAACGTACCTGTTTTCAACTACTACACCAGTAACATGAATCGTTTTATAATGTTTCAAACCGCAATCCGCTTCCGCAAACTCTCGCAACCACATCCGCATCATTTAAACTAGCCAGGCCCTATGAAAGACATTGTCCCTAGCTTGATTTGTTTCTTCTACTGAGTTGGGAAGAAATACTTTCTATATGATTTGATTTTACCTAGTTATACCACTAATATATCAAAATTTCTAATAGTCTTCCTTGGTTATACCGATGAGGTTTACGATTTTCATCTTGTTTTACCAAGTTATTCCTAGTATTACTTAAAAATAACTCATACTTTTACCTAGTTCTACCTATTCTTCCCTTGCACAAAACAATGAAAATGACATCAAAATCTACAAATATAACTCCATTGCTAATTAGTTACCTCCACGTGTTGTGATTGAGATGAATTCTGTAAAGCTTTGAAAGAGCATTCTTTATAAAACAAAAACAAGGAAGAAATGCAGCGTATTGGCGAAAAGGGCGACGCGAGAGGCGATTAGGTTTTTCTTAACTTTTGGCCGCGAGATTCGGCTCCGTAGGGTATGGCGGCTCCGGAAACTGAGGCTCCGCCTCTCTCACCTACCCAGACAACACAGGCCCATGATCAAGGATCCTCAAAGTCGAAGTCGTGGATCCAAGCTCTGACAAACATTCCGACTCGCTCAACACACTCAGTTCAAGTCCAAGTGGTGGATGGAATCTCCATGGTAGAAATCCCAGAGGAGGTGATTGAAAACTCAATTCCACTATGGGAGGATCTTATGGAGGGGAAATTCCTTGCACCAGCTCCTCATATAGCAAAGATCCATGTCATAGTCAACAAAATATGGTCCGTTGGGGACAAGAGAGTGCGAGTTGACGTATTCCCGGTGAATGCAACAACCGTCAAATTCCGTATCAAAGATGCCCAAACCAGAAATAGAGTTTTGCGTCGGGGCATGTGGAACATAGCGGATATCCCCATGGTAATGTCAAAATGGTCACCAAACGAGATGGATAAAGAAGTGGAAGTCAAGACGATTCCAATGTGGATCACTCTTAAGAATGTACCGCACAGGATGTATTCTTGGCATGGTTTGTTCTTTATCTCCTCGGCAGTGGGAAAGATGGTTCGGTTACACCCGGAAACAGAGCTCTGCTCTAACTTCGAGGAAGCAAAAATTTTCGTGGAAGCGGACATGACAAAAGATCTGCCCCATAGTCACCATTTCACGTCAAAGTGTGGAATTGATGCAGAGGTTGGATTTGTGTATCCGTGGCTGCCGTCTAAATGTCAATGCTGTCAGAAGTGGGGACATTTGGAAAAAGACTGTGTCAGGAAGCAAGGAACGAATAACTCTACTACTCTTAAGATCGCCCAAGCTGTTGGGCAAGAGGCCTCTGGGAAGCGGCTGTTTCAGAAAGAGCCAGATACTAGATATGAAGCGATAGCAACGACAAATGTTATGGAGAAGGAAATGCAGAACATCCCTGAAGTGGAGGAAACTCAAAAAAATCCCATAAAAATTGGAAGTGATCAAGACAATAAGGGGGACTCCAATAGGACAGAAGGTGAGGATAATTGGTCCCAGGTCTCTCCGAATAAAGCTAGTCGTGTTGTTGGAGTTATGCAGAATGATCCTGAAACTGTGATATCCCCTTCAAGATTTGCACTGTTGCAGTTCGAACAAGAGGATGAGGTGGAACAACATGGGGTTTCTGCTGAAATATTGCAAAATCAAGTTTCTGAGGACGAGAGTACAGGAAATGGGGATCATGAAGAGGGAGAAATCCCACCCACTGACTCTGACCAATCAGCTTACTCGAGAAAACCATTACATAGAAAGGTAAAAGGCGTAAACCCTTTTCTACCCAAATCATCTGCTCTGTCCACTGGTTTACCCAGTGTAGCAGGGAAAAAGAGCACCTCCCATAAAAAGTATTAGATGTCGGTCTTCTTCTGGAATGTCAGGGGCTTCAATAAATCATCTAAACATTCCGTTATAAAGAAGTGGGTTGATGGCGGGAATTTCAGTTTTGGATGTCTGATAGAAACTCAAGTAAAAAAAGAACGTATGCAATGGATTGTAAATAAAGTTTTCGAAGGCTGGTCGATCATCACAAACTACGATCACCATTCTCTTGGTCGTATTTGGATCGTCTCGAAAGCAAATGTGACGCTTACTTCTGTCTACCATTCTAGCCAATTAATCACTTGTTTGGTTAAGAGGGATGACTAGGAGGAGGAGGTTCTGTGGTCATTTGTTTATGCATCAAATACTATGGGTGCAAGGAAAGACTTGTGGAAGGATTTAGAGCAACATCGAAACACTACATCTTTCCAAAATAAGCCCTGGGTGGTAATGGGTGATTTTAATGAGACTCTTATAAGATTCGAGAGCACTCTGGTTACTTAGATGCTCCTACAGTGACAAGGGGAATGCGTGATTTTCAAGAAATGGTTCAATCGTGTTCCTTAACTGACTTGCTGTTTCATGGTCCGCTATTCACTTGGACCGACAAGCGAGATGTGGGCTCGATTTCAAAGAAACTAGACAGAGTGCTTGTGAATGATCAGTGGCAGCAGAATTTTCCCAATTCATATAGTGTATTTGAGGCGGGGGGTTGTTCATATCACTTACGCTGCAGAATACAGTTTGGTAACTCACAGCAAGGTATTAGAAGACCATTTAATTTTTGGAAAGAGACTGAGCCTATTCACATGTCCACGTCTTCACTTTTCCGCTTTGGAAAAAAACTCAAAGCTCTGAAACCACTAATTCGTAATTTGGCAAAGGAAAAAAAGGGGAACCTAGAAAAAAATCGGCAGAGGCTCTTGTGGATTTGTGTACTAAGCAAGAGGCGGCTCACTCCTCTCCCAACCCACAAACCATTGAAGAAGAGAATCAAGCTTATAAGAGATGGGAATTGGTAGCTGATTTAGAGGAGAAGTTCCTCAAGCAAAGGTCTAAGCTACACTGGCTAAAGGTGGGTGACAAAAATACAAAGGCGTACCACCGAGCACTTAAGTCGCATGAGAGAAAGAATTCGATCAAGGAGATAAAATGTCAGAATGGTACGCAGGCTTCAACGCAGGAGGAAATCAAAAGTGAAGCAGAGAGATTTTTCCGAGAATTTCTCCAACATATCCCGGACGATTATGATAGCGGTACAATGGAATTAATGGAGGATCTTCTGCCTTTTAGATGCTCTCAGGAGGATCATGTCAAGTTATTAAGGGAAGTCACCCGAGAGGAAATTCGTAACACCTTATTCTCTATGTCAAATGATAAATCGCCTGGCCCAGATGGGTTTACTGTGGAGTTTTATAAGGCTGCATGGGAAATCATTGGACCAGAATTCATTCTCGCCATTCAATCTTTCTTTGTCAAAGGTTTCCTGCCCAGAGGTGTTAACTCAACGATTTTGGCGCTCATTCCAAAGAAAACGGATGCAATTGAAATGAAGGATTATCGCCCGTTCTCTTGCTGTAACGTTCTCTATAAGGTAATCTCTAAACTAATTGCGAATCGTTTGAAAGGGATCCTCCCCAAGTTTGTGGCAGGGAACCAATCGGCATTTGTTCAAGATCGTCTCCTAATCGAGAATCTACTTTTAGCTACTGAACTGGTAAAGGATTACCATAAACAAACGGTATCAGAAAGGTGTGCACTTAAGATTGATATATCTAAAGCTTTCGACTCTGTTCAATGGCCTTTCCTCACAAATACACTATCAGCAATGAATTTTCCTCCCATTTTTATCCATTGGATCTCCCTCTGCATTAGTTCGGCTTCTTTCTCGGTTCAGATTAATGGAAAGTTGGCTGGCTATTTTCAAAGCAAACGAGGGCTAAGGCAAGGATGCTCTTTGTCGCCTTACCTTTTTATGATCTGTATGGATGTTTTATCAAAGCTTTTGGATAGAGCAGCAAGCGTAAAGAAATTCGGTTATCATCCGAGGTGTAAAACATCGGGTATCACACATATCAGCTTTGCAGACGACATTATGGTCCTAACAGATGGAAAGGTTAGGTCAATTGCGGGTATAATCAAGGTCTTTGATGAATTTGAAAAGATGTCTGGGTTAAAATAAGTATAGAGAAATCTACAATATATATGGCGGGAGTATCAGAGGAGGTCAGGCAAGGGGTCACTTCTCAATTTTCAGTTGCTGTAGGGACTCTACCGGTGAGATATTTGGGTCTGCCATTGGTTACTAAATGTATGACTGCCTCTGACTATCTCCCTCTTCTAGAGCAAATTCGATCACGTATTAGTTCCTGGACGTCTCGTTACCTCTCGTTTGCTGGCCGCCTCTGCCTTATCAAATCGATTCTATGGAGCATTGCCAATTTCTGGATGGCTGCTTTTCGCCTCCCGAGAGATTGTATTAAGGAGATTGATAAAATATGCTCTGCTTTTTTATGGTCTGGGGTTGATCTTAACTCAAAAAAGGCGAAGGTGTCATGGGAGGATGTCTGTAGACCAACAAAAGAAGGAGGCCTTGGTCTTCGATCTCTCAAACAAACAAATGATGTTTGTTGTTTAAAGTTGATCTAGAGGATAGTGTCTGATCAGTCCTCTCTTTGGGTGCAATGGTTAAAATTAAATCTCTTGAAACAGGATTCTTTCTGGCAGGTTAAGGAAATTGTTAATAAGGGATCATGGATGTGGCGTAAATTGCTGAAATACAGAGCTTCAGCAAAGGATCTCTGTCGTGTGGTGATTAAAAATGGAGAATCTGCATCCTTTTGGAATGATAACTGGTCAGACCTGGGCTACCTAAGAGAGATTGTCGACACAAGAGGCCCGATTGATATGGGGATTAACCAAACGGCGACGGTGGCAGAAGCGTGGCGTAGCAGACGTCGGAGACGTCACCGAACCGATTTGCTTAAGTCTATTGAAGCAGAACTGGAGAAAAAAATGCAGCATATTTCACGAGAACAAATGGACATTGTGCAGTGGAAAGGCAGAGGGCATTACAAAGCCAAATTCTCAACGAAGGAAACATGGAATCTCATTAGACAAACAATAAACAACGTCAGCTGGTACACAGGCGTATGGTTCCCTCACGCTACTCCAAAATACTCTTTCTGCACCTGGTTAGCTATGAAGAACAGATTAATGACTGGCTCGCACATTGGTATATGGAACAAGGACGCAAACACAACCTGTCTTCTTTGTTCTACTCACCAAGAATCAAGAGATCATCTCTTTTTTGATTGCCAATACACTGCAGAAATCTGGGGCACTCTTACAAGAAAGCTCCTATGTGCTGATTTCTCTACTCAATGGAATGCTATTCTTCCACAAACTCGGTCTCGAGATATTCAAAGTTTTCTCATCAAATATGTTTTTCAAACCACGATACACACCATCTGGAGAGAAAGAAATACTCGGAAGCATGGAAAAGATCCAAAACCACCAGCCTCTCTCGTCAAATTCATTGACAGGCAGGTGCGTAACAAGCTTCTCACTATTCGACGATTGGAAAATGGAAGATATGAAGAAGGGCTACAAACATGGTTCTCTGTTTTAAACTAGTTTTGTATCAACTGCTCAAATTTCTACAGCTCTAGCAAAAACTCAGAAATTACACTTGTTGTAAGGATCATTCAGTTTTTGAATTAATTTAACATATCATTCAAAAAAAAAAAGAAAGAGATGAATTCTGTATCTCTTCGTTCGCAATCAAGGTTGATGATATCTCATCGACAACTGGAGTGGTACCCTTGACCTCCTCCTCTTCTTCATATTCACTTTCTCCACTCTGATTCTTCTTTTTCAGTGTCTCTTATAAGGTTTTTTATCCGCCCAGTATTTTCGCATCAAAGCGACCTCCATACACGTGATCTCCTTCCAAGGCTTTACTGCTTCGTCAGCTGGGTCTTCTGCTCTACTCCGATGATCCAAAACCTCCTCCTTCAGTGGTGCGCTGCTCTGCTGTGTAAATGGCACCCGCCTGCACCACTGGCTCCTCCTTGGCATTATTCCTCACATAGAGAGGTTACATTATCAAGCCAATTACTTTTAAATTCCACAAAAACATTGTTATAACCACCATTTCCTTCGTCATTGGAATCCTTCTCTATGGTGATATTAGAGTCTTGGGATTTAAACCATAACATGGTCACAAAAACACAATATCAAATGGAAACATCATAATAAGAATTATAGAGCAACAAGACGAAACCAGATTTAATGGAAGACCAGCATGTAGTAGCTCTAATTAACACCAGATCCTAACTGTATTTGCGAGGTAGAACATGTAGCAGTTTGGACAACAGGATATGAATGTACAAGGTTTATTTAGACAGCAAGGAAGATAATCATAAAATTCGTCATCCCAGTTTCTCACCAATATATAATCTGTTCTGGTCATGATCTCCCCAAGGTGTTCGATCAACTGGTCTCCGATTAGCTTCATCTCAGTGAAAAAATTGAGCTCCTCCTCCACTTCCCTGATCAAACACACAACACACATCATCCTATGTAGAGCGTAAGAAAAGATGCCCATTGCGAACTTACAGCGTAAGGTGAGTGGCTCTGCTCGTTTGAGGACCTGGATTCCGCCTTGAGGTATTCCATCTTAAGAGACTATTCAAATGCCCTCTATGTAGAAGGCATCAGGGTTATTGGCGGCCACACAGTGAAGGAAGAACACCCTCTGAGCTTTGTCCTTGTTGGCATGGTTCAGGTTTCTCATGAAGTCGTCCACACAATAATTAATATTTTTTGCTATTCATCAACACGTGTACTCTCATCTTTACTGTCATTCACCCAAATAGAGGGAAGAATGCATAGTGAAAGCTGAAACGTCTCTGAATCTATTCAGCAATGGCCTCGTTTACTTTTCTGAACTCCCATAAGATATTGTCATTTCAATCGTCCGGTGTATTCCCATCTTTACTGTCAAAACATGTATTCATCAACACGTGTACTCGCATCTTTACTTTCATTCACCCAAATAGAGGGAAAAAAGCATAGTGAAAGCTGAAACGTCTTTGAAGCTATTCAGCAATAGCCTCATTTACTTTATCTAAACTCCCAGAAGATATTGTCATTTCAATCGTCCGGTGTATTGCGGAGGACAGCTACAAGAAACTTGGCAAAGTGTTCTATATTGGTCGTCTAGGGAAGCGTGTAGCCATGTCCACTAGAGTTCTCAAAGATATTCCAATGGACGGTTCATGAGAGACCTGAACCATGCCAATAGGGACAAAGCACATAGGGTGTTCTTCTTTCCTCAGACGAGCATAGCCACTCTCCTTAAGCTGTAAGTTCGAATTGGGCATCTTTTCTTACGTTGTATGTTGGATGGTATGTGTTGTGCATTTGATCAGGAAAGTAAAGGAGGAGCTTAATTTGTTTGCTGAGATGAAGCTAATCGGTACCTGTTTATCGAAGACCTTGAGGAGATCAGAACCAGAACAAATTTAAGATTGGTGAGGAAATAGGGTGACGGATTTTATGACCATCTTTCTCGCTGTTTAAATAAATCTGTACATTCGTATCCTGCTATCCAAACTGTTATGTGTTCTACCTCGAAAATACGGTGAGGATGTGGTGTTAGAGCTACTATCTCCTGGTTTTCCATATGATCTGGTTTGGTCTTGTTGCTCTAGGATTCTTATTGTCATGTTTCATTTTGATATGTGTGCTTTTGTGACTATGTTGTGTTTTAAGTCCTCAGACTAATATTTGTTGTTTTGTAATATAATCTTGTGGTATAATTGTTGGAAGGAGTCTAATTATGTGATATGTGTGACATGTTGTGGTCATTATCTAACATATAAGCAAGTGACACCACCCATACCACTATTTTCTGACATAATGCATAATAAAAGATTCCCATTATGAACTTACAGTGTAAGGAGAGTGTCTATGCTCTTCTCAGAACATGTATTCCACCTTGAGAGCCGACTCGAATGCCTTATATATAGCAGGCATTGGCGTTTTTGACAGCCACACATTTAAGGAAGAACGACTTTTGTGCTATGTCACTATTGGTAAGCTTTGAGTTTCTCATGAAGTCGTCCATGGGAATGTCCTTGAGAACATTGGTAGACATATGCGCTTCTCCAGACGACCACTCAGAATCAAATTTCCAAGTGCTTTGTAGCCGTCCTTCGTCATACACCGAACTATCGAAGTGGCAGTCTCCTTTGGGTGTTCAAGGAAGTAAAAAATTGACATTGTTAAGTAGCTTCAGGGATCTTTCTGATTCTTTGTTATTTTTTTCTTCTCATTTTTGGGTGAATAACAGTAATGATGAGAGCAAGTGTGTTCATTAATATTGGAGAGAGTATTCACTGAAGCATCAGTTGTGATTAGACAGAGTTGATAGTCAATCCCCATCATAACAAGATTTAATGATGTTAAATGGATCGATTGTGAATGACCAAAGCATGCCACACAGATCACATAATTAGTCCATCTAACTATTATTACGCAAGATTATATTACAAACAAACCGATTAATAAGAATAAGAATCATAAAATCTGGGGACTTAAAAAAATAACATGGTCACAAAAGCACTCATATCCAAAGAAAACATGACAATAAGAATCATAGAGCAACAAGACCAAACCATATCAAAGGGAAGACCAGCATATAGTAGCTCTAACACCACATCCTCACTGTATTCGTGAGGTAGAACACATAACAGTTTGGACACTGTTTATTTAGACATTGAGGAAAATGGTTGTAAAATCCCTCCCCCAATTCCTCACCAATCTATATTCTGTTATGGTCGTGATCTCACTAAATGTTCGATGAACTGGTCTCTGTTTACCTTCGTCTCAGCGAATGAATTGAGCTGCTCCTCTATTTCCTTGATAAAACGCACAAAACACATCATCTAACATAGAGCGTACAAAAAGATGTCCATTGCGAACTTGCAACATAAGGATAGTGGCTCTGCTTGTCTAAGGATCTGGATTCCACCATGAGGTCTACCATCTTGAGAGACGATTCAAAACTCCTCTATGTAGCAGGCATCTAGGTTATTAGCGGCCACACATTAAAGGAAAAACACACTGTGCTTTGTCCCAGCTGGATGGTTCGGGTCTCTCATGAAGTCGTCCATTAGAATATATTTGAGAATTCAAGTAGACAGAGCTAGACTCTTCCCCTAACGACCAATACAGAACAGTTTGTCGAGTGCCTTGTAGTCGTCCTTCGCAATACACTGGATGATTGAAACGACAATATCCTCTGGGAGTTTAAAGAATGTAAACGAAGCCATTGCTGAGTAGCTTTAGAGATGCTTCAGCTTTCACTATGTTTTTATTATTATATGTGGGTGGATGAATGACAATAAAGATAAGAGTAGGCGTGTTGACGAATACTGAAGAAGTGAAAATTAAATAATGTGATTAAACAGAGTTGACAGCCAACCCACATCATTTATGACATTGTTTACATGGACATTATATTTTGTTATCCAATCGATATAAAGTCCCTAATAAATCCACGAGTGAAGCATTTATGAGGTATCTGATAAAAATATCCCTATAGATAATGTTATAAATGACGTAGGTTGTTGGTTGGTTACTCTGTCTAATCACTTTATTTAATTTATCACTGCTGCGGTAATTAACACTTACAATATTCATCAACACACTTACTCTTATCTTTACTATCATTCACGCAAAATAGAATGGAAAAAAAAAACAGAGTTAAAGCTGAAAAGTCTTTGAAGCTACTCAGCAATGGCCTCATTTACCTCCTCTGAACTCCCATAAGATACTGATGTTTCAATTTTTCGGTGTATTGCGAAGGACGGCTACAAGGCAGTAGGCAATTTTTTTTGTATTGATTGTCAAGGGAAGCTTGTAGCCCTGTCCACTAGGATATTCCAATGGATGACTTCATGAGAATGAAGCAAGATCAATACTCCCTGTAATCTCAATGCCATTAATCGCAAATAACACAATCAATAAAAAATGTTACTTGTAATCTCTCAAGGCAAAATGAATACAACTGTTTTTTTTTATTGCATCTCCCATGGTGAAAAATATCTTGCGCAGTATGCATATAACCAACAAAATCAATATAGCCCATCAGATCTGCAAAAAGAAATAAGAAACTAGACGAATACAATAATTGCAAATTCAAAGAGATTAGGGCAACATGCATATGCACCATACCAAGATGAGAAACTTCACTGATCTTTCCTTCAACGACGTCAGAGAAATCCGTCAAAGTAACGAAATCCGAATTGATTGGCTGATTAACCTTGTTGATTTGAGTGTTCTTGATAAAACTGATATAGAAATCATGGTCGGTGTCGATATATCCATCTGAGGTATGTGTAACTATGAAACCCTCAATACTTTTCCATTGTCCTTCTTGCATACTACAGTTGTATTGATGAACCATAGTAGGATGATGAATAGAAGCTTGAATCCTTTTATCCTACCGAATTAACACACGAGTTTAGGAGCATATATATCAGTAAACAAATTGTAAGTCCCTAAGAACTGGTTTTACAAACGATGAACAAAGACAGAACTAACATCTGCATCCATGAGAACAAACTCTAGACCGGTCCCAGTTGTAAAATCTCTTTTGCTTTCTCATTTACCAAAAATATCTAATTGACACTTCATCAGTGTGTGTGCCTGTTGATGGGTTTCTTATAGTGTCTATGAACTAATTTCATGTTGAAGATTAGTGGATCTGTGTAAATTCTTAGTAATCTGTGTGTGGTTGTTAAGCCTTTTGATTAGTTTGAAGAGTATAAAATTTTTCTGGAATTGCATACAACTTTTTATAGAGAAAGTGATGAAGAATAGACCTCTACTATTTGTACGTAATTGCAGAAAGTTTGCATGTTTGGATCTATATTGGGTTTTTTGAAGTACCTATACAAAATGCAACTATCCATCAAAGAGACGCAAGTCCTCAATCCTCCCGATTCTGGTAACAAAGAGAAAATCTGAGAAATCCGCAGGCGAGAAGTACACGTAAAAGAGGCCATCGTAGAGAGAAAGCAAGAAACACATAATAGATTCCATTCCTGAGTTTCTCATCATTATTTCGAGTTTATAAAATTATAATTTAGAATTTTTATGGGTAAAATCGGATTTACATTAATCTAAATCATAATTCTGCAGTTTAGTTTTTGTAAAGTATAGTTGAAAACATTGGTTTTAATCTAATACTTTTAACCGATTTTTTTCTAGCTTTATCTCTATTTCGAAAAAACTGACGATCTATCTGTTAAAAAAGAGTATTTGACATAATGGCAACAAATGCATCAATTTTTAGTAAAACAGTTAAGAGGTTCCGTCTTTGGCATTTTTCACCAATAACCATGCACTGTCATTCGTATGAGTGGAAATCCATTAGTTTTGGAAACATAAATACGTTGATATTAAAGAAGTTTCGATATTTCTGAAAAATATATTTTTGACCAGATAGTATTTTTTGGTAACCTACTAAAATTGTTAGTCAAAATTCTCGTATCTGAAGAAACATTAATGTCGGATTTCAATATTGTTCACCTATAAATATGTGTTATACATAAAATTTGTGACAAATTAAAATAAATAAAGATAGTGCAAAAAGAAAAATACAAACTCATTTAGAGTAGCTTTAGTAATATCAAAAGGTTCTCACTTCTCACCAATTCATTAAATAAAGGTATTAATCTAATTATTTGATTTTATGATTTATTTTATGATTTTTCATGATTTTAATGAAATATTCAAACTCATTCACCAATATGCTTTTCTCGAAATTCATGTTTTTTTTCTTACTTGCATAGATAAGCCTATAGATAACTCAAATTTGACAGATACAAAAAAAGTTATATGAAAATGTTGTTAATTTTTTAAAATTTAATTAAAAATTTAAGAAGCTGATTCTGCACATTTGAAACATTTACAAAAATTGTATAATTATTCGAGTCACAGTGTCATGTAAAATACAAAAATCATTCATAATTTTGTGGTTTTCTTGAATTAGGTACCATATTGTAAGTGGTAAGTTACGAACAGTATTATCATGACGAGTAACCAAGTTATGAATGCACAACCCAAATTTTCAGGTATAAACAAGAAATTTTAGATTAGATTTCAATTTTTGTATTTTCAGAAACATTTATTTTTGATAGTGTTTTTTTTTTTGTTTAGGAGTTGATGAAACCAATAACTATTTGTACAATGCATTATGGAAATTATGTGCTGGCCCTTTGTTTGATCTTCCAAAATTTGGTGAAAAAGTTTATTACTTTCCACAAGGGCACATAGAACAGGCAAGTTTTATATATATATATATATATATATATATATTATATATATATATATATATATATATATCTTTCTATATTCTTTCTCTTCTAACACTTCTACAATTTGATGAAATTTTTAGCTCGTGGCATCAATAGAAGATGGATTGTGTCAAGTAAAGCATATCTTGAATATTCCTTCAAAGATTCAATGCCATGTTGCTGGTATTCAGCTAAAGCTATCTTTGTGTGATATATTTATTTTTTAGGGAATACATGAGTTATATTCGCTCAATCTTTATATGTTTGATTTCATCGTAAAGAAGCAACTTAATATTATTTTTGTATGTTTAATTTTAGATGGATAACAATACAAATGAGCTTTATGCTGAAGTTAGTTTGTTGCCAGATACACCTGCAAGTGATATATATTCAAGATTTATAGAATTATAACAAATTTTCTTCTAATCCTTTTAAATGATGTTATGACTTTGTAATTTTCTAGGAATTTGAAATTCCTGTTCTTAACAGTAATAAAGAGTTACCAAAAACTCATTGTTTCACTAAGGTGTTAAGTGCTTCTGACACTTGTACAAAAGGCGGGCTTTCTCTAATTTTTTTTTTTTTTTTGAAATGTTAGATTTGATTTGTCAAAAAAAAAAGTGTGTTTACAAATTTTTGGATATAATAGGTTATCCAAAAATAGCAGAGAGATGCAACTGATACAGCGCAGGAAAATTCAAATTATACATAGTGAAATCGTTGGATAGTGGAATCAATCAAATCCTAGATTCAGTAGGGAGATTTATGCTGTTCCAACGGAGAAGAGAAGCATCAATCATACCATCAGTTTCTCGCCCAAGAGAGTGGAGACGATTTTGGACTTCTTTATGGATTCAACAAGTCATTGTTACCGGAGTTGTGAAGGAGCGCATATGTCTTCGATCATTACGTTCCCTCCAAATCCAGTATAAAGTTGTCTGAAAAGCCATTCTTGCAAGTCGTTTGTTCTCTTTGGATAGCCGATTACTGCAGAGATGATTGATTGTAATTAACCAATCCGGGTTTATGTTCTGTCCGAGCATGGTGGACATCATGTAGTGCCAGACAGTAAATGAGTATGGACAGGCAAAGAAAAGATGGTCACGTGTCTCTGTTTGCTCTCCACAAAGAATACAGGAAAGTTGGCTTTCTCTAATTAAAAGACATGCTATTGAATGTCTTCCTCCATTAGTATTTACACTTAATTTATCAACTAAACAAACACATGTTTGATTCTAATTGAAAATTTTCATACGGCATTTGTATTGATTTTCTTTCTAAGGATATGTCTCAACCAAAACCGGCTCAAGAGATAATTGCGAAAGATCTCTATGGTCATGAATGGAAATTTAAACATAAGTACAGAGGTAATAAAATTTTCTTTTTCAATCTTTTTAATTAGTGATTACTGATAGTTATTTCTCTATAAAAAAATAAACTAGGTTCACCAAAAAGGCATCTTTTTACAACTGGTTGGAATGCATTCACAACAAAATATAAATTGGTTGCAGGAGACTCGTTTATATTAATTAGGTACTAGAACCGGACCCGCGCATCGGCGCGCGGGACTATATTTTATTTAATATTGAAATATATACATTTTTTTAAAGATACAATTTACGAATTATGGATATAATTATAAAAGTATGTGTTTCAGCTAATAACATTAAAAATAAATATTAAGACCAGGATGATATTATTTCATTTGGATTTATAAGAATCTTTTCAATAAATTTATATTTTTTGATGGCTTCGTTAAAGATAGAGAGTAAGAATTTGTTTTAAACAGGAAAGAAGTACAGAGATAGTAATGTTAAAGCTGATATTCATATTTGTTAAGATTCATTACATATACTGCTAATAATATTTCTTGCAACTTTTTTGAAAATAAAGCCTTAAATAAAATAGCATCTCGAGTATTTTTATTTTGATCAAAATTAATCGAACTATCAATAAATTTCAATTTTAAAATTCATCTTTAAAATTTGATTTTAAAATACATCAGCATTTTAGAGTAATATTGTTTTATAAATTTTTGATGTGTTAATTTTGGCCCAAATTAAATTTTAAAGATGCATTTTGTGATCATTTAGATTAAAATTTATATATATTTTCTATTTTTTAATTATATGTTTTTTTCAGTTTAATAGTTTTTGAAATATTTTATGAGATATAATAAAATAAGCTATGTAAAGTTACTCTTTATGTATACCCTGTTTTTTAATATAATGAACTGGAAAACACGACAGATTAAAGCTAAATGGACATATTTGGTTTGACCACAATGTATCACCAAGTTTTACTTTTTTTTCTTTCAAAAACACAGGCTTGTTCTTCTCAAAAACTATACGGAATTGTGTTTTATCAACAAATGCCCATTAAGATTACCCATTAAGGTTACCCATTAAGATGTCATTTGCTTTATTTCTTACTTTCTTGTTTTCTCCGTTTAAAAAAAAAAATCGAAGCTGTCTCTTCTTCTTCTACTCATTCTTCTCCGATCAGTCGAAAATAATCTTGCATGTATCATCTTCTCTTTTTACGGTAATTCCCAACCTCCTTCCTTAAGTTTTCCATCGATTTCTCTCGAATCCGAAACCATAATCTTTGTATCAGCCTTGTCTCGGTCTTGATTTTAGTTTTAATGTATTTGGGTCATACAGATTTCTGAAGATCTAATCTTACGCTTTTTCACAAATCGTATGTTTTCTCTTTTACCTCTTGTTGAATCTCTTTCTCTTTCTCTTTGAGTTTGAATCTGCTGAATCTCAAAACCCTGATTTTGTTTCTGTTCTGGGGAAGGGGTGAGTTTAATAGGATCATCGATTTAGATCGTAAATTGTGATTGTTTGTGATTACAATCTGCTAAATTGTAATCTGTTCTGTTTCTTAAATTCTTGATTTCTCATATGTTTTTTCTTCTTTCTTATGTCTGTGGTTTAAACTTTCATGACTAAATATTATCTCATATTCTTTCTCCTAGACCACCATGAGTGACCACGGAGAGAAGACTTGTCCACTATGTGCTGAAGAGATGGATCTCACTGATCAGCAGTTGAAGCCTTGCAAATGTGGCTATCAGGTCTTGACATCTGCCTTCATATTTACTTGTTTAACATGTTACTGCTCAGTTTTAGAATTGACAATTAGTGAGAACCGTTTTCATTAGTGCAATATTCACTAATATTAAATTTTTTATGAGTGTTCTATTGAAAATATGGGAATCAAATTCTCATTTTCACTCTCTGTTTACAAATTTGACTCTTTTCTCTTGATTCCATTAAAGTTAAGATGGAGTTTACACCTGCATTTCAAAATGTAAAGTTAGTAAAACATCCAAAATTCAATCGCCGGTTCACTAAGTAGAAATAAAAATTGCTTTTACTTACTTTGGCGCTACATTTGTGACATAATCATCAGCTTTTTTTGATACATTGACCAATTAGTATCAATGGCATAAATGATACAAATGATCTTGCATTTTCCAACCTATATAGAAAAATCAAATAGAGCCGATTGCATGACTTAAGCTTGATGTTTTGAATTAAGCTGAAATAAGGTTAAGCTAATGATTTGGTACCCTGCAAGATCATAAGAACATATTAGTAAATTTGATAGTTTTATTAGCAAAATTATCTCAAAAATAAATATATCAATTACCAACCTCACCATCTGCTAATACCCTACAATTTGGTGAGTTCTTGTGCAGATCCAAGTAGTTAATGCAAATACATTCAGCAAAGAAGCAGGTATATTCATCATAGTTGTTTTCGTGATTTAAAAGGTTTAGTATCATACTCACCACGGTAGACAATGATTTTAGCAAATCTGATCAACCAGATAACAATCTTATCACTTGCTTCTTTTAAATAAGTAACTTTCTCAGCAAATCTTCCCCATAAAAAACATTGCGTTCGTTGATCCCTGAATAAAGCATTTAAAACTTTTTAGAATTTAGTAATTTCGAAAAAATGCTTCAAAAACTGCTTGGAAATTACTTACAATGGTAAGAATTTTCATTATTACGTGTGGAATTTTGTGATCATTCTTACACGATCGATCATGGTGAATTCTTGGCCTTTTAGAATTAGGAGTCTGATGATTTCCGAGAACTGATCTTTTGCTGTAAAAAAGAAAGTGTTAAATCTTCGACTATAAGAATAAGGCATCGAAATTGAGATATAAAATGCATACCTCTTGAGTCGAAACTGTAGTTTCCAAGTATTATGATTTTCAATTCAATTTTTTAAGCTGCTTTGTAGGATTTTATGTTCTTCAAGAGAGTGATCGGAAGAGGTGTAGCCATTTTCGAAATTTTTTGAGAGAAATCGTGAGGTATGTGAACTATTTGTTCGATGAAATACTTATATATAGTGTAAACTCAATGACATCCGAATTAGGTTTAGATTAGGTAAATTTTGATGTTTAAATAGAATATAAATATATTTTTGGAGAGGTAATTATGGTTACGAAATTTGAAAGATATAGCTGATTGATTATAGGAGAACCGTGATCCTTTTATCTAGTATTTTTTATTCCATATTCGAAAAGATTTCCTAAGAACCGGTTTTATTTTCTGGCGAAATACATATGAAAAAAAAATATTTGGTTATTTGTTAGGATATATATCTGATTTTATTTGATTTGATTTGATTATAGGAGAAGGGTGATTATTATGTGGACAAAGATATGGAAGTTGTTTGATTGAGGTCGTGATATGCGCAATCGCCGTTTATTTAAAGTAGAAGATTTCAGGGTAGTTAATCTAGATTTTTGATTGTATTATATATTTAGAAAATGTGAGAGTATAATTGGAAAGCATAATTATTGAAAATATGCTAACAACCAATTATGGTTACCGAGTATAATTATAAAAGTATGCTAACAACCTATTTAAATAAGATTCAAAGTAGATTTGTATCATTAAGATATTTTTGGTATGATAATATAAATATAACATGTAAAATAACATATGACGTTAATAAGTTTGATATTATTAGGATATTTTTGTTTAGAAAATATAAATATAACATGTAAAATAACATAGGTTTCTGAAAACAATTTTCTAAAATATTAGTATTGTATGAATATCATGAACAATGCTATTATATGTAATGTGTACGTTTTATACCAAACTATAATTATAAATATAACGTGTAAAATATAACTTAGGTTTCTGAAAAAAAAAATTTAAAATTTTATTGGTGCATGAACCGGTTCGATGCTTTAGGTTCATAAAAACATATATGAATAATGCTATTATGTGTATCGTTAACGTTTTATACCATATGGTATGATTATTATAAAACGTAATAGAACCGGTTCGATTGGTACAAACCAAATGATACGATTTTTATGAAACCAAATCGTTGGTCTCCTAAAGTAATTAGAGGATTTATATTTATCTACATTTAATATAGTAGATAATAGATTAGAACCATAAATCCATGCCCATATTACCCTTAATGAATTTTTTTTGGAATCAAAGGAGACCAATGGCACAAAAAGTAATATGCCATGGTCCCTTTGTCTTTTTTCATAAAAGACTCCTGTTTTAATATAGTAGATATATATTTATGTTATGAACCGTTTGGTTAATGGACTCAATATAGACCGATCCATATAGAGGTTATTAACATAACCGATCCTTCGTATAATTAGATGTTTTCTTTATAGACAAGGAATAGGTTTATGGAATATTTCCTTTTCTTGTTATGAGTAGTAAAATGATAATTACCTTTTCTCTACATGGTGTAACCACTATATAAAGAGACCTTTGGTCCTCATAATAATATACACAGAACATTCAGTTCACAACACGTTATCAGCACGAAAGCTCCTAAACCCTAAAACCCTAGAGACCCTGAGTAGCTGCCGAAACTTTAAAGAGTCATATCTTTCAAACCGTGAGGAACCAGAAGGCGAGCTAGATATCAAATCGAAGCCCTCGACGAGACGAATCTACCGGTGAAAACCGCTTATCGATCCGACATCGGACGCGCTCTCACGCACGCATACAGTGCACGACGACCCACCAAATAAACCAAGGAGATTCGATTTCAGCTTGTGTTTTCCGAGGTCATTAGCTCCCGGTTCATTCCAATTCAAATCTAAAAGAAAGAAAAAGGTAAAACCCTAAACTAAGAACAAAGCAAAACCGAATTGGACATTAATGAACTTGAACCCTAAAATCGGTTGCTCCCATGAACTTGTTTGATCTTATATTCAAACCCACCTTGAAATCGGACTTAAGCTTATGAAACCCTAAAATCGGATTGTTTGAATATTGCCTTGCTTGTTTGCTGAATCGATTTGTGATCTTGATTGCATGTTTAAATTAGTTCATTAGCTTGCTTATTCACCTGCTTTAAAATCGCATGAGAACTTGCTTGCATCAATCACTTAAAATCGAATTTGGACTAGCATAGAAATCGCATGTATCATTGATTGAAATCGGATTGTATGAGTTAGGTTGTTAGAATCGATTTGTGCATGCTTGTTTTGGCCATAGTTGAAATCGTGAAACCCTAGAGAAAAAGCTAGGTTGAAATCGATCCTAAACCTAATCCTAATCCTAATCCAAATAGGAAAACCTTTAATCCCTTCCTTTTAGTAAAAAGGAAAGTGTTAAGTATATCCTTTTCCCCTTTTGTTTAATTTCCTTTATTGGTTTATCCCTTTAATGAATTGCCTTATGATTAATTTTGCAAAAAGGAAAATTGATTAATATTGCTAATAGCATAATAGAAAATCGGTTGCATGATTTAATTAATTGATTTGCATAATTGATTGAAACCATGAAGTATTAAAATCGGACATGCTATATGCATATATATATAAACCGGCCATTACCACTAAGGTCCGGATTTATTAAAAGCCCCTAACTGAAATTCGTTAAACGTTTTCAGATGGCTGACGTCAACTTTGATGCATATGAAAGAATGGCCAAAGTTAACAACTTTGAATACCCGGTCCTAGATCTCTCAGGAGACGAATTTATGGAATGGTCATTGAGCACGAGACTTGCTCTACAAGACAGAGGACTCGGAAGATGCATCTACAAAGATAATAATGAACTTGAAAGCCAAAAGCAAAGAGCCATAAACATTATGCGCCGTCATCTCACTGAGGATATAAGAGATCAGTATGAAGATACTAAAGATCCAGTTGACCTCTGGACAAAGCTTGGTAAAAGATTCTCAATGAAATTATGGCTGACCTCCATGGATGGATGGAGTAGACTCAGCTTCCAGGACTATGAATCCGTGGATGAGTACAATTGTACTCTACTGAGAATCGTACTTGGCTTTATGCTATGTGGCGAAGTGATAACACACAGAGATCTTTTAAATAAGACTATATCTACATTCCATCCGAGACAGATAATGTTATCACGAAAGGCCGAAACTTTCACCAACTATAATGATCTACTATATTACCTCCTTGGTCCACAAAGGACAAAAGAAATTATCAGTAAAGCTGATGACTTCATAAAGAGGCGTGTAAAGAGATGACAGAACCTCAAACGTGCAATGAGAAAAATGCTCAGACTGTGAGGGCAGTTCATACGTTGACTAGAAAAAAATTCCGATTTTATACTTTCATGTTGCTTTCTTGTTTTGATTTGCTTTGGATTCATGTCTTTGGATTTCTATCTATGATTTAATAAAATATTTAAGGCTTTAAGACATGATTCTTGTTTTATGAAGTATGGACGTATTCCTTGTGGATAGTGGGTCAAGTCATACGATCTTGAAAGATGAAAGATACTTCATAGACCTTAAACTAAGAAAGGCAATCGTAGAGACTATAGCAGGACAGGCCAGTCTTATAAAAGGCCACGGCCAGGCCGCCGTTCTAATGCCTAAGGGCACACATCTCGAAATTCCAGATGCATTGTTTTCCCCAGACTCAAATCGTAACTTATTGAGCTTTAAAGACATTCGTTTGAATGGATATCATGTGGAAACAATGGGCGAAGGGAAGAAAGATTTCTCCAAATAACAAAAATCGCCAACGGCCATAAGAAGGTCCACGAGACCATACCTGCTATAGCTACGGGCGTGTACTGTACTAAGTTCAGTATGATAGAGGCCAATGCCACCGTAAACAAAGCCCTTATGGATATGTTCACTCTATGGCACGACCGTCTGGGACATCCCGGGTCGGGAATGATGCGGAAATTGATCCTCAACACGAATGGCCACGCCTTGAAAGAAAGGAAAGTGATCCCTATGAGTCTTACTTGTGCCTCGTGTTCGCAAGGAAAACTGATTGTAAGACCATCACCAGTAAAGGTGACTAAGGAAACGATAAACTTTATGGAAAGGATTCAAGGAGACATATGCGGACCAATCCACCCACCTTGTGGGACATTCCGATATTTTATGGTCTTCATTGACGCATCTACACGATGGTCACATGTATGCTTATTGTCATCACGGAATATGGCATTTGCAAGACTCCTTGCCCAGATAATCCGCCTAAGAGCGCACTTTCCAGACTTTCCGTTAAAGTCCATCCGTATGGACAACGCGGGAGAGTTTACGTCCAGAGCGTTTGATGACTACTGTATGTCCATGGGGGTAAGTGTTGAGCACTCTGTGGCACATGTACATACACAGAACGGCTTAGCCGAGTCTCTCATCAAACGAATCCAGCTGATTGCTAGACCATTACTCATGAGGTCAAAGCTTCCAGTTTCAGCCTGGGGACACGCTGTCTTACACACTGCAGACCTATCCGTATCAGGCCATCTAGTGACCACAGGTTTTCCCCAATGCAATTACTAACGGGTCAAGAGCCAAACATATCCCATCTTAAGACATTTGGATGTTCAGTCTATGTGCCTATTGCTCCACCACAGAGAACTAAGATGGGACCTCAAAGGAGGATGGGGATATACGTTGGATATGATTCACCCACGATCATAAAGTATCTTGAGCCAACTACCGGTGATTTATTAAGGCCAGATACGCGGATTGTCATTTCGATGAGTCCGTTTATCCAACTGTAGGTAGTGAAAACCGGCTGACAAAAGAACTCTCATGGAATCAAACATCCATAAATTGGCAAGATCCTCGAACCCAAGAAAGTGACTTGGAAGTTCAAAAGATTATACATATGCAAAAGCTAGCTATACAATTGCCAGATTCCTTTGCTGACCCGCAGAGAGTTACTAAGTTGTATGTTCCAGCCGTGAACGCACCAATACGCATTGATGTCCAAAGTGGACCGCAAGTGGCTACAGAGTCTAAACCGCGAGTAAAGCGTGGAAGACCAAATGGTTCCAAAGATAAGACTCCTCGGAAATTAAGAAAAGGTGCTGATATTCAGGCCGAGGAGATAACTAATGGACCGGACACTTATGAGCCTAAGGAGCCGCCAAATGATGCTCGGGACGCCGAGCCTCATGGTCCTGAAGTTCCAGATAACAATGAAATCTCAATAAATTATGTTATGTCCGGAATCCAATGGAACAGAAAAGATATCGACGTCGATGATATATTTGCATGCAACGTAGCACTTGAGATTATGAATGAGGATCTAGAACCCACGTCAATAGATGAGTGCACAACGATCTGATTGGGCTAAATGGAAAGAAGCCATAAACGTGGAGTTAAACTCTTTAAAGAAGAGAGAGGTTTTTGGTCTCATTATTCGGACACCTCGTGATATAATACCAGTTGGACATAAATGGGTCTTTGTAAGAAAGAGAAACGAACAAGGAGAGATTGTTCGACACAAAGCACGGCTTGTGGCACAAGGATTCTCTCAAAGACCTGGAATCGATTATGAGGAGACATACTCCCCTGTGGTGGATGCAACGACATTCCGATTCCTTATAAGTTTGGCCATAAGAGAAAAGTTAGATCTGCGGTTAATGGATGTTGTCACCGCATACTTATATGGTCCACTAGATAATGAAATCTATATGAGATTGCCAGAGGGTATTGAGCTCAAAGATAAGAAAAGTTCTCGAGAAGAACACTGCATTAGGCTAACCAAATCCCTATACGGACTGAAACAGAGTGGGCGCATGTGGTACAATCGTTTAAGCGAGTACTGATTAAATCCGGATATAAAAATGATCCCATCAGTCCGTGTATCTTTATAAAGAAGTTTGCAAACGGTGGATTTGTGATTATAGCAGTTTACGTGGATGATTTGAACATCCTCGGCACCTCTGGAGAAATCACCCAAACAGTTGATTTGTTAAGGCCAATTTGAAATGAAAGACTTAGGAAAGACTAAGTTCTGTTTGGGAATACACTTGAGTACGTCAAAGACGGAATCCTTGTGCATCAAATGGCGTATACTGAAAAAGTACTCAAGAGATTTAATATGGACACAGCTCACCCATTGAGTAGCCCAATGGTCGTAAGGAGCATAAGCCCGGACACAGATCCGTTTGGTCCAATAAGAAAGGATGAAGAAGTCCTTGGTCCCGAAACGCCATATCTAAGTGCCATAGGAGCGTTACTATACTTGGCTAGTCACACTAGACCAGATATTTGTTTTGCCGTGAACCTCCTATCAAGATTTAGTTCTTGTCCAACCCAAAGGCACTGGAACGGGATTAAACATTTACTTCGTTACCTTCAAGGAACGAAAGATATGGGTCTATTTTACACTAACCATAACGACAAAGGTTTAGTTGGTTTTGCTGATGCAGGTTATCTATCGGATCCACACAATGGACGATCTCAGACAGGATATGTGTTCACTCACGGAGGAACCGCAATTTCATGGCGATCCATGAAGCAGACACTCACGGCCACATTATCAAATCACGCAGAGATTTTGGCAATTCATGAAGCCAGCCGTGAATGTGTTTGGTTGAGATCGATGACTCAGCACATAAGACGAGATTGTGGGATGACAGATGGAAAGGACGAACCAACCGTACTTCATGAGGACAATGCTGCGTGCATAGCTCAACTGAAGGATGGATACATCAAGGGAGACCGGACGAAGCACATTCTGCCAAAATTCTTTTTCACTCACGATCTCCAGAAGGCTGGAGAAATACAAGTGCTTCAAGTCTGTTCAAGCGACAACTCAGCTGACTTGTTCACAAAGTCGCTCCCAACTTCCACGCTCAAGAAGCTGGTGTATCAGATCGGCATGCGCCGATTAAAGGACTTATAGGGATGTCTAAATCAGGGGGAGTAATACGTGCTGTACTCTTTCCTCACTAAGGTTTTGTCCCACTGGGTTTTTCTTTAGTGAGGTTTTAATGAGGCAGCATCCCCAAGCGTATTACAAAGATCCTTGGTTGCATCGGGTTCGGTCATTTCGTCCAAGGGGGAGTGTTATGAACCGTTTGGTTAATGGACTCAATATAGACCGATCCATATAGAGGTTATTAACATAACCGGTCCTTCGTATAATTAGATGTTTTCCTTTATAGACAAGGAATAGGTTTATGGAATATTTCCTTTTCTTGTTATGAGTAGTAAAATGATAATTACCTTTTCTCTACATGGTGTAACCACTATATAAAGAGACCTTTGGTCCTCATAATAATATACACAGAACATTCAGTTCACAACAATTTAACTGTTTTGCAATTCTTTACTTTATTTATTTATTTATTTTGGACTTAAACTATACTCTTGTTCAAGAGGAGAGAATGGAGAGCCACTAATTGGAATAAGAAAAGGAGCCCATCAGCAAAGCAACATGCATTCATCATGCATTTCAAAACAAAATATGCTTCATGGAATAATTGCGACAACACTAGATGAAACAAAATATGCTTCATGGAATAATTGCTACAACACTAGATGCTATTACAAACAAATGTATGTTTGTTGTCTTCTGTAAGCCAAGGTAATGAAAATCACTTTGTTATGTTACTCTTCTCACAAGACCATGGGATATACTCTTCAGTAATAATGATCTTTATATTTCTTTTATAACGGTATCAGATCGAGCCAATTTGTCATCCCCTTCGAAAAATTTGTAGATGCAGTGAACAAAAAGTTCAATATAGGTTCCAGATTTACCATGCAGTTTGAAAATAAAGATTTTTCGAAGATAAGGTAAACACGAAAACCTATTTTACTTTTTTTTTTTTTTCCAAAATACATTTTTTTTTTTTGGTATGAATGTTAAATTTTATACCATTTTTGAATTTTTTAGAGTTGCTGCTTACAGCTTATTACAAAGAAAGATAGAAAAGGAAGAAGGCTAGAAGCAAAATGTTTTTTTTCTAATGGTTTACAACTGTGAAATAGACCTCCAGGAGAGATGGTACGGAGTCGCTTGATGAAGGGAAAGAGAGGAGACGGTCGCGGATGAGCCGATCCACCTCGGCACGGACCGAGATTAGGGGCAGAGATATGTCAGTGAAGATTCGCCTATTACGCTCCTTCCAAATGAAATAGAGTACCCCCTGAAGCATTAGTTTAACAACCGCTGCAACTGCCGCAGTAGAGAAGGAGTTACTCGAGTTAATGAAGCTCGCCATCTCATGCAGGCGCAGAGGATGGGAGAAGCCTAACGTGCCACCGAATCTGTTCCACAGCTCAGAGGAGAACTCACATTCAAAGAACAGATGAGCGTGTGTTTCTCGGACTCTGTTGCAGAGAACGCATACCTCAGGAACAATCAAACCCCAACGCCTAAGACGATCACGTGTAGGAAGTCTAGCAAGCAAAGCAAGCCAGACAAAAAAAGAGCACCTTGGTATTTCCTGCTTGAACCAGACCATATCATACCAACTGACCTCTGGTACAGAATCCCGCAGTCTATCCCAAGTTGCCTTAGAGGAGAAGGAAGGAACAAAACCATCAGCCGCATTTCGCCATAAGTAACAGTCTTCACCGCGAGAAGATGCTGGAGGAGACATCGTGGATAGAATAATATGTAGTGTTTGAGCCTCCTCAGAGCGAGCGTTTGGCAGGCACCAAGTCCCATCTCTAACAGCCCGGCTAACATTTGCCTCCAACGGCATGCTTATGCAAATTTCTTTTTTATTGGAAAAGATATTCTGGGACAGTTGTACGATTGAAAGATTTCTCCCATCATTGGCAAAATCCAGAATGGCAAAACCTAGAAGTAAGCTTATTCCTAATTCCACTATATATTACATTTTATAAAAAAATATATTTCCAAAAAATGATAAATAAATTTTTTAGGTGCAATGGGATGAAGCGGCATTAATTCCAAGAGTTGATAAGATTTCCCCATGGGATATTGATTATTTGACACTTACATCAAACAATCATTCATCTTTACTCAAAAATAAAAGAGCACGTCAGGTTGATGAACTAGGTAAGGAACCAGTGTCAATAAATGAGGACAAGAAATTGGCCAGTCAAGCGTAAATTCTCCGATGAATGTTCATCGTCTTAAATATTGCGATGAAATTGATACTTCCAAGATTTCACCTAGTTTGCTATTGAGCCACTCATGCCTAACTATGTCCAAACCAAACTATATCGACCAAATGGTTCTGCAAATGAAAGAAAAGATAACCACAAATACACATATTAATTATAGGCTGTTTGGAGTTGATTTAGTGAATCCCATAGAAACAAAAGATCTCATGGGAGCAATTGACTCAAATCCAGAATCCAAAACTTTCAGAATCTCCGAAGAAGAAAAGGTTGATCAACTCCTAACTCTAACATCACCAAAAGGAATTCAAAGCAAGCAAATTCATTCTACAAGAAGTTGTACTAAATTTATAATTTTATAAATATAGATATCATTTATAAGAGTATTAGAAAACAACAATAGCATTGTACATAAAAGTATAAAACAATAACAACATTTAAATAGAATTTAGATAGAACTATTTTGGTGCAGAATATCTCTTTGAATATCTAAAATAAACAATTTTAGATTGAAATTTTCTTTTTGAAAATTATAAAACGCAAATTTAGAATATTCTTGTAACACCCGTCTCCTCGATACTCGAGAACGGCGTGCCACTAACCACGTCAAATACGTCAAATACCCCACTCTACAGTGTCTCATAACCCAACTACCTCAATGCTATATGTACATGATAAAATACGGAGAAAATGTAAAAATCCCAAAGAAGCACCGTATCGTCAAAGCATAAAATACTTGTCCGTCTCACCTGAAAAACTGGAAAGGGAAGAAGGAGGGGTGAGTAACAGGGGAGTCACTCAGTGAGGTATGAGATGCTAATCACAGAAAAACGTAAATCTGACCATAGCACGCCATACATAGAAAATAGATTAAACATGCACAATCACGGTACCTAAAGTACCCAAAGAAACACAATGTCCTAGGCCAGGTCATGTGGCCAGTCCTATGGGATAGTGCCCACTACACCGCCCGTAGACGATTTATCGATCTGCCTGAGGTACCTGACAACCGATCGACGCAATTGCCCTTACCCCGCCTCAAACAACACGCAACGCAAGTACAGAAGTCACGTCTCTGTACCCCCGCAATCCCTAACGACCCACATGGTCAACTAATCCTAATTCTAACATTTATAAAAGAATCAGTTAACAATTTAATGCACAATCAATGGGTTGAATCATCTATTATTCTTAAGTCCAATTACAAACAATCCTAAAAAGACTCTAGCATAGAAACGGAACACATTTAGTACTAAATCCTATCTACGGCGCTTTTCGATGAAAAGTACGATATTCTGCGGAAAGCCCTCACCTTAGCAAAAATGGAGTATATCTGCTTCCTCTGCACTCCAGATGCTTAAACGGACGCTGAATCTGAAATCAGGACGAAATTTCGAGTGAGAACGGCTTTCGAACGGCGAAAAAAGGTTAACGGGTCAAACCGATCAAAGTCAACGGTCAACGGTCAGAAAGTCAACGGTCAACGGTCAACCCAGTCAAAGTCAACGGTCTGACCAAGTCAAAATCAAACCGCGACTAAACTGGATCGAACCAGACTAAACCGGACTCAATTGATTTAAACCAGAAATTGAACCAAACCGAAATCGAATTGAATTAAACCAATCGAACCAGACCAAACCGAAATTGAACCGACCGGTTAAGCCAAACCGGACTCAAACCGGTGACAGATCGCCGGCGAATCTCCGGCGACGGCGAGTCGCGGCGGTTTCCGGCGACCGGCGGCGGCGCGTCCGGCGGCACGGCGGCACGTGAACAGTACGCACGGATCTTCCATCGGCGATTGCGGGCGCGTCCGGTGGTGGTTCGGCACCATCTTGGTGTCTACGGACTCGCCTCGTCGAGCTGAATCCGGTGATGGCCTCAGATTTGCGAGATTCCAAACAGTTAGAAAGTTATGGCGGTTTAAAGATCCGGCCAATAAGAAAACTGATCGGAAAACGGTTTATCTTGTACCTGAGTTACGGATGACGGTGGAGGACGGAGCAACCAGTGTTTCCTATTCATCTTCTTCTCAAGCTCTCTCTCTCTCTCTCTCTCTCTCTCTCTCTCTCTCTTTCTTCCTCTCTCTCTCTCTCTTTCTCTTTGCTTCACGGTGGAGTGGGTGATGAGGGGTGGGGAAAACACTCATTAAAAGGGAAAAGTAGGGAAGGTGGGTCAATCGAAAAAGGAGGGGGGAATGTGGGATGTTACAATTCTCCCCCACTAACGAGGAATTCGTCCCCGAATTCAAGTCCTGAACCGGCTGCTCGACATCCTCAAACAGGTCTGGATAATCAGATCTCATATGAAACTCGAACTCCCAAGTCTCCTCCTGAATGTCGTCTCTCTTCCAAACAACTCTGACCATCGGTAGCATTTCCCTCTGAAAAACTCTGTCTTGGCGCTCTAGGACTGACACTGGTTGGCTAACTGCAGTCAAATCTCTCCTGATGTCGCTAGGCGGCTGCTGAGAAATGAACTCTGGCTCCCAAACAACTTTCTTCATAACTGACACATGAAACACATTGTGAAACGTAACCAACTCTACTGATAGCGCTAAGCGGTATGTTACTGCCCCAATCCGCTCAATGATAGGATACAGACCCATATATCTTGTTTTAAGCTTCTTCAGCTTCCGGGTCTCAGAACCTCCCTGAAATGTTCTCATCTTAAGGTATACTAGGTCGCCCACCACAAACTCCAATTCTCTCCGGCGCTTATTAGCATAACTTTTCTGGCGATCATGGGCTTCCTTAAGCCGTCTCTTGAGCATTTCCACTTGCTCAACTGTCTCCTGAACCAATGATGTGCTATACCTCGGCGCTCTCCCATCTCTTTCCATCAAAGTGGGGTATGGCACGGTCTACCATAAAGAGCCTCATACGGTGCCATCGCAATGCTCGAATAAAATTGCTGTTGTACGCGAACTCGGCCAATGATAGGTACTTAATCCAGCTCCCTTCCCAATCTAAAACACAAGCCTTGAGCATATCCTTGAGTGTCTGAATAGTCCTTTCAGACTGTCCATCTGTCTGCGGATGATAGGTCGTACTCATATGGACCTTAGTCCCCAATGCCTTCCGAAAGGCTTGCCAAAACGTCGATGTGAACTTCGGATCACGATCCGATACTATACTAACTGGTACCCCATGCGATCTCACAATCTTAGCAATGAATCTATGCGCTAGCTGCTCTGCTCCGTCTGTTTCCTTAATCGCTAAGAAATGAGCTGACTTGGTGAGTCGATCCACAATAACCCATATAGCATTCTTCCCGCCAACTGTCCTCGATAATCCGGTGATGAAGTTCATAGTCACCATGTCTCATTTCCACTCGGGTAGTGGAAGATTCTGCAGTAATCCACTCGATACCTGATGCTCTGCCTTAACCAACTTGCAAGTCTGACAACACAACACAAAGGTAGCCACATCCCTATTCATGCCGGTCCAATGATAATATTGCTTAATATCCCGATACATCTTATTACTTCCTGGATGAATGAAAAAACTGAGAATAATGCGCCTGCTGGAGAATCTCCTTTGACATATTCATACAAAATATTCAATGTATCTTTTCAAATTATTTTAATAAATTGCTTTTTCAAAATCTAAAATTATAACAAAAATAAAAATTTAATTTTAGTTATTATCTCTTTCATAATTATTTTTCTAAAGTAAATTATTTAATATAAATAATTACAAAATTATATAATATTATAGTTCATATGAATTTGTTTATGGAATAATAAATGTTGATAGTCTATATTGTATTGGTCTAACATATTTTAAATTTTTATTTAACATATTTATCATTTGATTTAAGAATTTAATATATATGATTTTTTTTAATAATTAGGAAAGTGGAACTTATCAGTTTTTTATAACGTTTAAGAGTGTTTGTTAATAAGGAAAACATATTGAAATGAATTAAAATAAAAATAAAAAAGCTCAGAAAAATTCTGGAGATATTACATCAACAGAAGTGGTCTTGAAGGAATCCTCCTTTATTATATAACTAGGTAGTAATCCGCGCCTTGCGCGGATTGAAATTTATACAAATATTTAGATATAATTTTATAGTCATTTATATAGATTATGCAATTTTTATATATTTTAAAATTGTGTATTAGTAAAAGTAAAATAACTAAATCATATATAATATATACGTGATAACTTTTCTAGATCAGTTGTTTTTTTAACATTATTGATTAAGAAGAAAATTAGGATATATTAATTACATATGAATTTATTACTAAATTTATATGACTATGTATAAAATATAATTACTATATGTTTGTTTAACTAAATGTGTGATTACTTATCTTATTTTATATTATTATTTAAGTTTAAAAAATGAATAATTTATACTTATCATAATCATACCATGTTCGTTTATTTTGGAAAGTAATAGAGAAAAATTTCAATTGTTTTTAAATACAATGAAAGTTATAATAGCTATAACTATATCTAATAAATACATCTGATTTTTTTTTTTTAACGGCTAAAATTTTATTAATAGGAAGACTTGTCTGTTTGGATACACATATTTAAAAACAGAGGACATTCTGTAAATAGTTCCCAATCGTGGAAACTTAGGAGTGATTGTTTTGCTAACATGTCTGCAGCCTTATTACATTGTCTTGTCTTGAACGTAAAGGAACATCCAGTGAACTTCTCCGCCCATCCTCGGATTGTATGAACGTAGTGTTGGAGCTTTAAATTGGGAGTATTGTTGTTGAGAACGTTATCCAGAATTTTGTTATCTCCTTCAAATATAACTTTGCTGTATCCCAAAGACCAGACGCATTGTATAGCCCAAATAAGTGCTGAGCCTTCAGCTTCAGTGGAATTGAAACGTCCTTCGAATTTACCCATTCCCGCATTTAAAAATTCACCATTAGAGTTCCGAAGAAGCCATCCTAAACCAGAAGTATTGTCTGAGATTTTGTGAGAAGCATCGTAATTACATTTGACCCAGTCTTGTAGTGGGGGTGACCAACTTTCATTCGTAGGACTTCGATTAGTAGGTTGAAATAGAGGTGAAACTGTAGATGTATCTCTATTCAACCAGGACAGAGTATCAAATTGTGCCTTTGAAACTGTCTCATCCTCTGTAATAAAACGATTGTTGTAAAGAAGATCCAATCGGCTTTTCCAGATATGCCAAAGAACCCAAATTGGTAAAATGGTTTGCGCATGGGATCGTATAGCTGATCTCTGTAACGAAAAGATCCTCAGTAATCTGTCTTGAAGAGTTGTTGAAGGAAAATCTGGGTTGTAAATCTCATTCAACACTAGTCCTGATGACTCCCATACTTTTCTTGCATACGGGCATTGGAAAAATAAATGGTCTATTGTTTCATCCTCGAGGCATCCTCTTGGACAGGATGGTAAAACAGGGATCCGTCGTTGATGTAGATTTGCATTAACTGATAATATATTGGATCCTGCTCTCCAAGCAAAATGCTTTAGTTTTGGCATAGTATCAAGATTCCAAATGGTGGATATGAGTTCCGGGTATTGGACCAGAGGAGCCGTTATGTTCGGAGTGGTGAATGATGTATCACCAATTGCCACTCTGTAACCAGATTTAACAGAGAACTGACCTGTAGGAGTATATGCCCATAAACGAGAATCAGAAGTAGGAATTGGTGGAATGAAAGTTTTCTGAATAAGCTGATGATCCTCCTTTTCAATTAAATTGTAGAGAGCATCCATATCCCAGCATTGTTGAGTATGATCAATAAGCGTACTGACTGGCAACTTTGGATTGGTATAAGGTAAAAGTTTAGGAGCTCGTGGTGGTACTGTTTGTAACCAAGGTGCTGAGATAAACGTAGAAGTTCCATCACCTGATAATCATGGAAAGTTGATAAAAATAAGAAATTTTGATTTATATATTGGAATTTCATTTAAGTTGCTTTAAAATAATATATATACTACAGTTATTATATCGAAGTAATATTTAGTATATGGTCTAAATTTAATATAAATTATAATTTAAACACATATTTTTTATGAATGAACAACATAAAATATGATTTTACATAATAAAATACATATATGAGTTTTTACAAAATTCAAATTATAGCATATATGGAAAAATTGTATTTTTATATTATATGTTTGATCTGATGATTCAATTTATTTAACAAAATAAGATTAAACAAAGATAATGAGTAAATTTAAATGATTTTTATAAAAAATATTATATATTTGGATATCTAATATTTTTCTTAAATTATTTAACAATTTTGTGGTTTTCATATAAGGAAATATAATGAGAGATTCTTTTTAGATTAGTAATTAATTATATGATTAACTTGATTAGAACTATTATTTTTTAGACCAAATTATGAGTGGCATGTTTTGTAATTACTCTAGTAGTTTAAATCTTTTTTTAAAAACCAATCTAAGAATAAATATGGTGATGACACATCATCATGACAAACTTGTTAATAACACATGAACATAAGGTTTTTCTTTTAAAATGATCCTCAAATAATATATAGAGGATATATTTAATATATATGATTTTATTTTTTAATTTTGTTTCTAATTAATTAGGAAAGTGAGACCCATTTTTTTTAAAAAAAGGTTTAAGAGTGTTTGGTAATAAGGATATTATACTGAAATAAATAATTAAACTGATGAAAAAGTTTGGTGATACCACATCAATAAAAGTAGCCTCCAAAGATCTTATTTACTATATATTAGATTCTAGTTCATATCTTCTACTATATTAAAACAGGAAACAGAAATTGAAATAAACATTTAGTCATGTGTTATATTACGATTTGTGTCATTGAATATTAATGATTTTTTTACAATTCATTAAGGGTAATTATGGAAAAGAACATTATATCTACTAAACATGTTTCCAAAAAATACAATTATTAAACATGTATCCAAACAACTTAAAACAATGGGTCTCACATTCCTAATTATTAAAAAACGAAAATAAAAATTAAATCATGCATATTAAATTATTAAATCAAATGATAAATATAAATAAATAATATAGCACATCAATTACTTTAAGAGATATTTGTGTTCTACAAAGTTCATTCACATTTAAGCAAATAAAAAATGGAGAGCGAGGCGACTCAGGAGGCGACTAGGGTTCTGCACCTTGCAGATCACGATGCAACGATGGAAGACATCAGGGAACAGGGGAATCCTCCGTGAGATCCACCGGACTCAAGGGTGTCGTGGGCGAAGAAGGTTTCTGGGAGTGGGGCTGGCGGTATGATGTCACCGGGATGCGATTGATGAGTGTTTCATTATGGAGAGGTTGTGGCTGGATTTTCCGAATGGTGAAGATGGAGAGCCAGAGATCACAATTGATGCGGAGTTTTTGGAGGCTATGAACGAATTGTGGAAGCAGTGTATGATTGTCAAAGTGTTTGGATCGAACGTTCCGCTCATGGCGCTAACTCGGAAACTAAGAGAGCTATGGAAACCATCCGGAGCCATGCACGTGATGGATCTCTCGAGACAGTTCTTTATGGTTCGTTTTGCGAAAGAGGAAGAATATATGGCAGCCCTTACAGGAGGTCCATGGAGAGTGTTTGGCAATTGTTTGTTAACACAAGCCTGGTCTCCAAGCTTTGACCCGCTCAGGGACGAAATAAGGACGACGCCAGTCTGGATCCGAATCTCTCATATTCGGGTGAATCTGTATCATAAGACGATCTTAATGGGTATCGCCAAGGGTTTGGGGAAACCAATTAAAGTCGATATGACTACACTGAAGTGTGAAAGGGCGAGATATGCTCGTATTTGTGTAGAAGTGGATCTTGGTAGACCCCTTAAAGGCACTTTATTGATCAATGGAGAAAGATACATGGTATCGTACGAGGGACTGGTGAACATATGTGCAAAATGTGGTATTTTTGGTCATCATGCTCATGCTTGCTCGACTAGTACCCCAGTACAGGAAGTAGTTTCGCCAGCGGCGGAGAATAATGTGTCTATGATGGAAACGAGGGGTACAGTGAATAATTCTGTTCCGATGGAGGACGGTTTTATTCCGGTGAGGCATCCCATGCCGAGGGTTGAACGGAACAAGGCAGGGTCAGAGGCAGAGAATCTCGTCGGGAAAACTGGACCGAGGAAAAATCAGGGGTAGCTCGCAGAAATCAGGTGAATCGGTGAAGATCTTACTTCTAACATATTTGGAAATTTGGCAGAGTCGAGGGATTCTCCGAGTTTATTGGAGCGCAATGGTGGAAAAGAGAATATTCACCCCTCGGATATGACTCTAAAGGGGAAGAGTGTGGAGCAAGGAAAGATGGTTGTGTTTGAGGTGGACTCTAGTAAGAAAAGTGGCCCAACGAGTATCCAGATCCAGAATAGCCAAAACCCAATGATTAAGGGCCCGACTATGGGAGGTACTAAGCCTAAGACGTTGAAATTACCTAGCCCAGCCAAGGGATTGATTTTTGGGCCGACCAAAAGGGAACTGGGTTTATCGAGCAGTGGGAAGAGGTTGAGGGTTGAGAAGCTGTCACTGGGGAGACCAGGAGGCTGCTTCATCACCGGAAATGATGAGACTGAGAATTCTGCTTTGGTGGAATTCCAACCAGTTATTACCTCCCCGATGGAGACTAATGTGGAATCGACCGACTTGGAGGTGGACGCCGTTCCTAGCCCCCCAGTGGGGGGAAGCAGAAGTCTCTTCTGCGTAATGTTGTGCCCCGGTAGCTCTAGACCATCACTTGATTTTTGTAATGAATTACATCTTTTGGAATTGCAGGGGGCAAATAAACCTAATTTCCGTCGTTCAATACGTTACATGTTGAAGAAGTTTCAGACTGATGTCCTTGCCATCTTCGATACCCATGCTGGTTCTGAGAATGCGACATGTATTTGTCATGGTCTTCACTTTGCGAATTCTTTCCGCGTTGATGCCATGGGTCAGTCGGGAGGTTTGTGGTTGCTTTGGAGAGATGAACCTAGGGTGGTTGAAATAACTGAGTCCTCGGATCAGTTTATCCATTCCAAGCTTGTTAAAGATGCGGAGGTGTTTCATCTAATCGCTGTGTATGCGGCACCTACGGTAAGTCGTCGGAGTACTCTTTGGCCTCGCCTAAGGGATGTGATTATCGGTATTAATGATCCAGTGATTGTTGGAGGGGATTTCAATACTATCGTTCGTTTGGATGAGAGAACAGGAGGGAATGGCAGATTATCGACAGACTCACTAGAATTTGGGAACTGGATCAATGATCTGGCTCTTATTGACATGGGTTTTCAAGCGAATAAATACACTTGGAAAAGAGGTCGAGTAGAATCAACCTTTATTGCGAAAAGACTAGATCGTATCTTATGTTGTGGTCGATCTCGTCTTAAGTGGCATGAAGCTGTTAAGGGATGATGGTGATAGAAATACCACATTTTTCATACTGCTACGATTATTCGCAGAAGAAGAAACCGCATCGAAATGTTAAGGGACGATGAGAATAGATGGGTGGCAGATAAGAAAGATCTCGAGGCCTTGGCTGTGGAATACTTTTCTCGCCTTTACTCGTTAAATGATGTGTCCTCGAGTCCGAATAACCTTCCACGCCACGGGTTCACGCCTTTGTCGAGTGTGGAAGTAGCGGACCTGAATCGGCCATTCTTAGAAGCTGAAGTAATCTGCGCCATGAGGAGTATGGGTAGCTTTAAAGCTCCTGGGCCTGATGGCTTTCAGCCAATCTTCTATCAGAAATGTTGGGAGGAAGTGATGATTTACACAAATATATGTGCGTACGTACTCAAATATACACAAATAACAGAACTCTACAAAAATATTTGCGTATAATATATTTAATATCAAAGATTCTGTCATTATATATCAATATTAAGAAAATAGTTTCAATTCAAAAAGATATAGAATCCGATTTTGTTAACTAATTACATTTTAAATAACAAAAAAATCGCAGTAAAGAATTGTAAAATCCCACATTCCCCCCTCCTTTTTCCATTGACCCACCTTCCCTACTTTTCCCTTTTAATGAGTGTTTTCCCCACCCCTCATCACCCACTCCACCGTGAAGCAAAGAGAAAGAGAGAGAGAGAGAGAGAGGAAGAAAGAGAGAGAGAGAGAGAGAAAGAGAGAGAGAGAGAGAGAGAGAGAGAGAGAGAGAGAGAGAGAGAGAGAGAGAGAGAGAGAGAGAGAGAGAGAGAGAGAGAGCTTGAGAAGAAGATGAAGAAGAAGATGAATAGGAAACACTGGTTGCTCCGTCCTCCACCGTCATCCGTAACTCAGGTACAGGATAAACCGTTTTCCGATCAGTTTTCTTATTGGCCAGATCTTTAAACCGCCATAACTTTCTAACTGTTTGGAATCTCGCAAATCTGAGGCCACCACCGGATTTAGCTCGACGAGACGAGTCCGTAGAGACCAAGATCGTGCCGAACCACCACCGGACGCGCCCGCAATCGCCGATGGAAGATCTGTGCGTACTGTTCACGCGCCGCCGTGCCGTCGGACGCGCCGCCGCTGGTCGCCGGAAACCACCACGACTCGCCGTTGCTGGTCGTCGGAGACTCGCCGGCGATCTGTCGCCGGTTTGAGTCCGGTTTGGCTTAACCGGTCGGTTCAATTTCGGTTTGGTCTGGTTCGATTGGTTTAATTCAATTCGATTTCGGTTTGGTTCAATTTCTGATTTAAATCAATTGAGTCCGGTTTAGTCTGGTTCGATCCGGTTTAGTCGCGGTTTGATTTTGACTTGGTCAGACCGTTGACTTTGACTGGGTTGACCGTTGACCGTTGACTTTCTGACCGTTGACCGTTGACTTTGATCGGTTTGACCCGTTAACCGTTTTTCGCCGTTCGAAAGCCGTTCTCACTCGAAATTTCGTCCAGATTTCAGATTCAGCGTCCGTTTAAGCATCTGGAGTGCAGAGGAAGCAGATATACTCCATTTTTGCTAAGGTGAGGGCTTTCCACAGAATATCGTACTTTTCATCGAAAAGCGCCGTAGATAGGATTTAGTACTAAATGTGTTCCGTTTCTATGCTAGAGTCTTTTTAGGATTGTTTGTAATTGGACTTAAGAATAATAGATGATTCAACCCATTGATTGTGCATTAAATTGTTAACTGATTCTTTTATAAATGTTAGAATTAGGATTAGTTGACCATGTGGGTCGTTAGGGATTGCGGGGGTACAGAGACGTGACTTCTGTACTTGCGTTGCATGTTGTTTGAGGCGGGGTACGGGCAATTGCGTCGATCGGTTGTCAGGTACCTCAGGCAGATCGATAAATCGTCTACGGGCGGTGTAGTGGGCACTATCCCATAGGACTGGCCACATGACCTGGCCTAGGACATTGTGTTTCTTTGGGTACTTTAGGTACCGTGATTGTGTATGTTTAATCTATTTTCTATGTATGGCGTGCTATGGTCAGATTTACGTTTTTCTGTGATTAGCATCTCATACCTCACTGAGTGACTCCCCTGTTACTCACCCCTCCTTCTTCCCTTTCCAGTTTTTCAGGTGAGACGGACAAGTATTTTATGCTTTGACGATACGGTGCTTCTTTGGGATTTTTACATTTTCTCTGTATTTTATCATGTACATATAGCATTGAGGTAGTTGGGTTATGAGACACTGTAGAGTGGGGTATTTGACGTATTTGACGTGGTTAGTGGCACGCCGTTCTCGAGTATCGAGGAGACGGGTGTTACATTTTGGTATCAGAGCCTAGGTTAGCGTCGTCCCGGTTCTGACCCGAGAGACGGGTAGTAGGAAGCATGATTGCATATTCGGATTTAAACGGTTTCAAAAAAAAAAAAATTTCCCGGGACTTGTGTATTTAAAAAAAAACAAAAAAAACAAAGGAGCACCTAATCTGTCAAGTATTAATCTATTCTAAGTTTGTCTCAATTCAGCCTCAGTTTAAACAGGTTTCCAGTTGCCATCAAGGAAGGTCATTTTTCGGCGCCAGATTGTCAGCTCGTTGTTTAAGAGGTTATGCCCGAAGAGACCAGCGTTCAGCAGATTAATCAGGATCTCATCAGTCAGACCGCTCAAGTGACAGTTAGATTGTTCGCCAGTTCACCTTTCAAGCAGAGTAAGCATCCGCACGTTCCACCGTCACCACCATATGCACCATCGGTTAAGGCTCAGGGAGCAGAGCCGCCGCCAATATCCGGCAGAGACAGAGAGGGACTCACGTAATGGAAGCTAATGAGAAAGATGCGAGACATCGGTTTGGATCAAATTGGAAGGATAGTGGATACTGTCACCACAGACAGTTGGAGGAAGAAGCTAGATCGTAACTTGGAGCATAAGAAGTGTCCAGCATATTGATGATGCCTTTCTCGGGTTAAAGGGAGTTGTTGAGCGTAGACGCGGATGTAATGAGTTAAGCTACAATCACTCTGAAGGGAGTTCTACAGGACGTTTTTCTTCGTGAAACCAGACACAGGAATGCCAATGCTTTTAAGCACTTTTATCAAGGCACTAGGATTATCAAGGAGTACGAGCAAGAGTTGGTCGGCTTTGCAGATTTTCTGGGAAATCATAGCGAATGAAGATTTAATCAGCAGGTTCTTGAATGGCAACAAGTGGATAATTGTAACCGTGATGTCATACGGGTTTACACCAGTCCAATCGATTGGTTGAGGAGACTTTTCGTTCATGAGGCAGAGATAGAAGAGAAGCGATATTTCTTCAAGGTGGCTCAGTCAAGCTTGATAAGACTTATTTAGGATATAACAATGTGTTGCAGCTGTCGGGATTACCATCGTGTTGTTCTCGTTACTACCGTCATCATGTTAGGAGGGCGTGTTCAGTGTTTTCATGCAGATGGTTGGATTATGTCATAAGCTACTACCAGTCTATGATCGTGGATGCGTCGTTTGTCAGTTATATTGCAGTACCAGCAGTTAGACCGAGTTGTTCAGTTGTGGTCAGCATGTTCTCATTTTCAAGGATTGTTCGCAGTGAGTTCAGGGTTGTTCTGCCACCACCCAAGCGCCAAGCTATTATCGCGAGTATTGTTATTGGGGACCACGAGATAGTTGAGACTGTTCTTTTTGACGTTGTGGATTTGAGATTGTGGTTCGAGTATGTCGTTTATGTGGAAACCATTGATTTAGTACTTGTGTTGGTCGATTGTCGCTTGGGGTGGGCAGCTTATACCTGATTGGATATTGGAGCTACTTATAGTTTGTATGTCGGGCCTAGTCGAGTATTGGTCATCCAGTGTGTTCGAACCGAAGAGTGGACAGAGTTAGGCAGTCGAATTAAACAGTGAGCTTGAAGCATTCATCGAGTTGTATTTGTTATACTCAGGGAAGTTGATCTTATCAGAGACTTAGCAGTGATGAAGCGAAAACCACCATGATGTGGCTTTAAGGATGGGTCGGTTACCATGGCATTGAGTATAGTTGGGAACGAGAGTGCATATTCCAGGAGCCGGAAGGGTCATCATTTCTCAGCATATTCAAAATAGCTTGAGAAGTCTTCGTTAAATTTGGGTTGCATTCAGGAAGATCATTATAAGGCCAGCACCGTTTTCACCAACAATCGCAAAGTAAAAAGAATTTGCGATTAGCCAACCAGTGACAGTTCCAGGGCATCAAAGAAATAAAAGTTTAGGAGAGGTGACTTGATGGTAAGAGTCTGTTGAGGGAAGACGAAATTCAGGAGGACGTATGTGAGACTGATAGATGGGAGAATACCAGTCCATAGATGGGAGAATATGAATTCTAGTTTTGGTTGAATATAAAATTATCTTCTATTTTGAACATCATTTTTCAAAAAAAAAATGTTAATGTAATCTTAAGTGCATTTTCTGATGTTTTGAATTTTCTTATATATATTTTGGATTTTAAAATTATTTATTTTGAATTTATTAGATTTATTTAAAGGGTAATGTAGTTAATTTTTAATAAAAATCAAGAAATATGTATGTGGACAAATGTTCTATTTTTTTTTATAGATATTTTGCCAAATCTCCCTTATTTTTTTTATTAAACCTTAATGATTAAATTAGTTATTATTTTATCAGTTTGATTTATTTTTTTGTATTTTTACTATATTATTGCATATATACAACAATATCTTTTAAAAACTAAAAAAGGTCATTGAACAAGTATTAACAAAAACCACGAAATAATAGATTTTGATTTTTGTTTAGAATGAGATAGTTATTTGAAAATCTAGTTTCTCTATATTTTAGGAAATCTATTTTTAAAAATCTTTATTTGTAAAAGAAATGGCTTAAATAGATTATAGAGAATGTTCCTGCGTGAGGGCACTTTTTACAATTTCTCAGTGCTACAATTCAAAAAAAAAAAAAAAAAGATTATAGAGAATGTTTGAGGCTTTGAGCATTTGCGTCTATCTCAAGAAAATGAACGAAACCCAAGTATTGGGCCTATGGGGCTTGAGCAATTATAAATGAGCCGACAGATTAGGCCTTATAAACACTGAAATCACTCGGCGTCAGAGTTAACACTATCGCCACCGTTGAGACCGCCGCTTAGGGCGTCTCCTGCGCTATCTCAGTAACCAAACAACCCTTCACCCGCCGGAATCTGTCGCTTCCGATTCTCCGGGTACGCTCGATCTTTAATCTATTTGACCTCTTATACTTCCATCTGTTTCTACCGAATCAGAAACGGTGTTTAATCGTCTTGGCCCTGTCTCGATCTTTTCTCTGAGATTTTAATTATTAGCGTTATGCAAATTGCTCAAGATTTGAGTTTTAGGGTATTATGTATGTTTTCCGGGGAATCTTTTTTGTTCTACCCATGTTATCTATCCTTCATCGATTTTGCTTTTGGTTATACATGTTAAAGATCTCAACTTTTTGCGTTTCGCTTGCTCTCTGTTTTTGCAAATTTGTCATTTTAGTAGTTTCTGTAGCTGTTGGTTTCTTTCGTGCTTAGGTTTATGTTTGAACAATGCTCCACTCGTGGGTTATTAAGCATACTTAGGGTTGAAATCGAATTTATTGTCAAAGTTAAGAATCTACAAATGAACCGTGATGACTTTGGATTAGCTCTAGTAGCTTCTTTTGTTTAAGGGCTTATCCTGCCTATTGTCACACAAGTTTTTGGTTTCTTATTTTTGGTGTTACGTTTGTATAACCCTGAACAGGAAAGCCCTGTAGAGTTTGAGCCAATGGTGTCGGTGAGAACCTTGAAAGTTGTGGTTTTTCTCCCGCCGATGCAGCTCTACTGGCATATCTCCCCATTAAGATGGGGTGGGTTTGGGTAGGATGGTGTGTGTAGGGAAAGGTAAGGATGCTTCACTTTCGAAAGAATCGTTTAGAACTGTGTTTTCTTAGGCTTATTGATTCTCATCTGCATTGATAAAGGTCTCTGTTTCGATTTTTGGTGTATATATACGTTTCTGTATAGAATTTGTTTCTGCTTTGTTGTGGTATAATCATTACAATGTGAGGTTTTGACTCTTAGGTTGTGTTCAAAGATGTGAAACTCTTAGGTTGTGTTCTTCCCTTTTTGTTAGGTCAGTTTGTGAGAAATTTGCTGACTCCGGCAGTATCTTTGAATCATTCACAGAAACATAGACTCTGTAGATGTAATTTTGTGTAGATTTGTTGATTGCTCTGGAAGACTTTTATGAAGTGTATTCTCAATCCTATTTCTTTATTTTGTAGAGTCAGTCAGCAGATGGGGAGGGTTAATGCAGAAGGAGTCCATTATCGATATGGAGATCGCCAGTACGCTCTTAAGAATATTGAAAAGACTATTAGCAAAGAGAACCAGGAGAAGCGACGTAAGAAGGCTCTGAAAGGGAAAGCTTGGAAGGGTGTGACATGTCCTGTCTGTCTTGAGATTCCTCACCACTCTGTCCTCCTCCTTTGCTCATCTTACCACAAAGGTTGTCGTCCTTACATGTGTGCAACAGGAAACCGGTTCTCAAACTGTCTAGAGCAGTACAAAAAAGCTTATGCAAAGGACGAGAAAAGCAGCAATTCGCCAGAGCTAATGTGCCCGCTCTGTAGAGGTCAGGTGAAAGGTTGGACTGTTGTGAAAGATGCGCGGAAGTATCTGAATTCCAAGAAAAGGGCATGCATGAAAGACAACTGTTTGTTTTCTGGAAGCTATAGACAGCTCAAGAAACATGTTAAGGCGGTTCACCCGAGAGCTAAGCCAAGAGCCATCGACCCTGTGATGGAGGAGAAATGGAAGAAGCTTGAAGTTGAGAGGGAGAGGAGTGATGTGATTAGCACAGTAATGTCGTCAACACCCGGAGCTATGGTTTTTGGAGACTATGTGATAGAGCCTTACGACGATGATTATGATGATGATGATGATGATCTTGAGTCGGATGATTCTATGGAAGGTGGGTACTTTGATCTGGGATCGCTCGAAGCATTTGACATGAGCCGTCTTCAACCACGTTCTGCTGTAGCCATCTCGAGCAGGGGACTTCGCGGTTATTTGATGAGCAACCGCCGATACCGAAGCAGAGGTGGGAACAGAAGGCTGTAAACGCAAGATTGATGCTTGATTCTAGTAGTCCTCCCGAACAAGAGAAAAGCTTTGAGCTTTTTATGAAGCCTTTGGAGGGAAGGGCAAGCGGGAACGTAACAAAGGGTTGGGCTTTTTGAGTTGGCATTTTAGGGTTACAGGTTTGGAAGATTTGAGTAGAGTGTTGTTCCCTCGACGTTTGAATTTGAAGAAACGTTTCATATACTTTCATTTGAAAATATCTCTAGTTGTTTGTCGTTAGTACTTTCGTTTTCTAAATAATTTTGAACTAAAGAAAGGAAAAATGTTGAAAAAAAAATACATCAAAACTAAACTAAAATCATCTCCTCTATTTTCAATTTTCTGTATTCCTCTTTGTTTTCTTCAAACAAAAAAAAAAGAAAAAAAAATCCAAAATAAAAGTGGATTTTTCTCCAAAGTGTGATAATTGGCTGACCAATATCTCTAGCTGTAAAAAATAGATTTATTTAAAATAAGAAAAGAAACAAAGTATTTGAAAGCTCTATTTCTTTTTTAATATTAATAAATATGGTTTTTACAATTAATTTGTCTTTGATTATAACTTTTAAAATCAAATATATCGGTATTTTAAAAAGTTGTAGATATTGGACGAAGTCTTTTTGGGATTGGTCTTTAGATGATATTTGTTGAAGATGAAGTTCTCTGAGTTAGATTTCAGATGCAAGTGTAATCAAGTCATTTGAATCTCGGGTTGGAGAGCTATATAAGATGTAGTAAAGACATATCTGTTTAGCTACCAAGTGAAGTAAGCAATGAATGATTCTCAATCTCGGCCAAATGCCGACCACAAGGTGCGAAAAGAAAAAATCAAATATTTTTCGGATTTCTTTGAGGTTTAAAAGTGAAATTCATTTTCAAGAGTTGAGATCATTTCCTTACGCGAGGAGCAAAACTTTGGTCTTGAATTTTGATCTTATTAACCTTAGTTGACCCAAATATTTATATGTACTTGTTTTTTAGTCTCTAGTGTTTTTTACAATAAACTGACAAACAAATTTATCAATCACATTCTCTCCATAACCCGTTTTGATTTAAGATGTCAACTTTCGAGAATGGAACATGATTTATATAATTAATAACATGATAAACATCTGACCAAGAACATGAAATCATTGGACTAATATTTGAAAAGCAATTAATTAATATGATTAAATCAATAAGCGACATATAATTTTAGTATAACCCCAACGAGAAGCTTGGCATGAACTGGACGAGAAGTTTTGGCAAGCTGTTTCCTAGAAGAGGAGTTAGACAAAATATGAGAGTTATTTATTTGAAAAGGAGATAGACTACAAGTATTAAGTCATTTTCTCGAAGAGGAGATAGGCTATAAATAGAGAGCTTTTTTTCTCGAAGAGGAACTTGAAGAGTCGCTTCTTTGAAAAGGAGATGGGCTATATGTAGAGAGCCATTTTCCTCGAAGAGGAGACAGACAAAGTTTCTTTTGATGATAGCTTCTGAGGCATTCTTGTAAAAGGTCTATTAGTTTTCGAACCACTTTGTTGGAAGTTAGCAAAGTGTTTAGAAGTTGAAAGAAGCGTCTAGAAGTTGATGTGATTGGGGTGTGAGGTTGACCTTTGGTGCTTGGTTTTTGTATATAGAATTTTCATGATGCTCTTATTTTCGGAGCCTTTATTCTGCTTAGCCAACAGAATTGATTATAGGCGGCTTTGATTATAGGACAAGCACAGCTCGATAAATAGTAAAATCTCCTACAATGTAAATGCTTTTTGAGATGTTCAATCAAGACCATTCAATTTAAGCCACGACTAAGAGATAAAAACTAGTTTGCAATAATTTTGAGTATTTAATACATCAAATTTCTAGTGCTTCACAAGGCCTGACCAAATGCTATACTAAAACAAAGGGAAACTAGAACTTGCTTCTTGTTGATGGACATTTTTTCAACAAGTTTTACTAGTGCTAGTTCCTGCAGCTGCTGTATTAACCTGTTTCGAGAGATAAGCTTCATAGATTTCAACGATGAGACGAGGATCCTTCTCCACAAGCTCCATGTACTCCTCTCTTTTAGTAAGTTTCTCCATGTTTTCTGTTATCTGTGACAATGCAGCATCAAGCACATGTTTCGCGTTGTGCTGGTGAGCAAATGCGTAGGTCATGAGAGAGTTGTCCGGATTGAGTTTGGTTACAAGAAACTTCTCGCAGTAACTCTTGAGATGCTTCACTTGGTATTTCTCAGACATGACCAAGAGGTCACATGCCATTTGCTCATCGAGACATGCTTCGGCTGTGTAGAGATAATAGACGAATGTACGAAGTGTGTCGTAAGATACGTCGCTGATCTTGATTGTGCCGCTACGGCTCTCTTCCATCTCGTTCTCAAGCATTGCTTTGAAGACTGGAGAACGACTCACCTGGCATCAATATACATAATGTACGTTTTGAGAAACAGCATCTGGAAAAGAGGTTATAGAGTTGAGGGAAGTTTACTCTGCTAAAGGGTGTTTTGCAAAATGATACATATAAATGTGACCAAGCATTAGACAGTCAAGCCTAAAAAGGAAAACACAAGCCAAGAGATTCCAGTTTTTTCATCATGTTTTGGTGGAAACTGGATTCTAACAAAAGGGCATAGAACCAGCAAGAAGAGAGGTATGAAATGCGGAAGACATACAAGAGATAGAACACAGATCATCATTAAAAGCAGAGTTGCACAAGAAAAAAGAGAAGAATGCTCTTCTTAATACATAGTTCATGCACTAGCAAAAGTCTACAAAGTGAACACAATAACATATGTCATATGTTTGCAACTTCTACTTCATCCTAAAATCCATGGTTAACAAAGTTGAATAGATTCATATCTGAATCTCAAACAGCTAAGAATAGACAAATGATTATGAACTAACTATTCCAGTTTTTCTTCAGCATTGGTATCCTGAAGTGCCTGAGGCTTTATCTAAAGGGACTAATACGCAAATCTTTCGTCAATGTTTACAATATATACTCACTGTTCCAACTGATTGAAGAATTATCAAACACATACACAAATCAAACATTTGGAAATGATATTTACATAACACAGATCACCAGCAAAAGAACAAAAGGAAAAAAGAATGCTCTTCTTAAAATATATTTCTTGCATTAGCAAAAATTCTCTAACATTGACCTCAATACCATCTGATTCCAACTTCTATCTCATCCTAAAATCCATGGTTAACAGAGTCAAATGCAATCATATCTGGAAGTTAAACAGATACAAATATTTCAAATGATTATGAACTAACAATTCCAGTTTCCTTCACACATTGGTATCCCGAAGTGCCTGAAGCTTCATCTAAAGTGACTAATACGCACATGTTTCCTCAATGTACATATATATACTCAATGTTCCAATTGATTCAAGAACTATTAGACACATACAGAAATTGAACATTTGGAACTGGTACTTACATAACACAGATCATCAGCAAAAGAACAAAAGGACTCTTCTTAAAACATATTTCTTGCATTAGTAAAAATTCCACTAACACAGATACAAATATTTCTAATGATTATGAACCAAATATTCCAGTTTCCTTCACCAATCCTGAAGTGCCTGAGACTTCATCTTAAGTGACTAATACGCAAATGTTTCGTCAATGTACACATATATACTCACAGTTCCAATTGATTCAACAACTATCAAACACATACACAAATTGAACATTTGGAACTAATATTTACATAACAAAGATCACCAGCAAAAGAAGGAAAGGCAAAAAATTCTACTAACACTGTACACAATACCATATGACTCCAACTTCTATCTCATCCTAAAATCCATATCAGAAATTCAAACAGAAACAAATATTTCAAATTTTAATGAACAAATCCAGATTTTCTTCAGCAAGGGCTTCAATCATTCTTCATCTAAAATTGACTAATATCAAACACAGACACAAATTGACAATCAAAGTAAAAAAAAAATTATTCATAAAAGTTAGAGAACGAACCAGAAGAGCTTTGTGAGCGGGAATAGGAGGTGAACCGGCGGCGTCTTCAGAGGCGAAGAGAACAACGTCGGTGAATGAAGTGGAGGAGGTATAGCCATGATCGAGAGGAGAGGATAAGCGAAGGAAAGTGACTTTGGCTTTAAGGTCATCGATCTCGCGTTTGAGCTCTTCCTCAGTCTCGCCGGCTTCCACGTAGCATTCCTTGCAGGTCCCAGCGTCGCGAGGGAGATACTCTTCTCGGCAAGAGATGCACCGCATCGCCGCGTCGGAATCGGTTTCGGATCCGCTCTCGCTGCTCTCCGACTCGATGACGCATCGCCGGTGTCGCCTCATTATTTTCCGCGACGGTGTTTTCTTCTCTTAGGATTTTAGTTAAAAAGTTTACTATAGAATCCGAATCTGGCTGTAGATATGCAGATGTTATTTTTTCATATGCACACTAGGTTTTTCACCCGCGTCTTAATATTTTTATATATTTATTTAAGATATATGAGCAATAATTTTTATATCACTTTTGTAATCATAATACCATAACATATATATTATCTCTTAAATCTACATATTATCAGTGAATCAGTTGTTTTGTTTTAAGTAAATAATATTATAAATTATAATTATGTTAACTAAGAATTAAATTTATTACCAATAGTTACTAACATTTATATTATTTATTTGTGTGCTTCAAAAATATATGGTCATTATTACTGGAAGGAGCGATTAGGTGTTTTTCCGATCAAGCTAATCCCAGGCCAAGAAAATGAGCAAGCAAACAAATTAGTGAGGAGTGTCAAGACTCATCTTGCTGAATTGGTCTATATCGATTCATCTCCTCCATCTTGGATTGCCATGAATATGTAACTTCGGTCTTTTGTCGTCAAAAAAATAAATAATTAAATAAATCTGGTCATTTAACTGGCTACTTTGTAAGGTTTTTTTATATTTATAAAAAGTTGTTTTATTTGTACTATGTATAAAAAGTCTTTAAATATTAAAATTTATTTTTGTTTGACATATTTATCACAAAAATTATTATAACTGTATTTAATAAATATTTTGTATTTTATATTTTGCTATATTTAACAATATTATATTCTAAATTTCTAATTTTCTATTCATAAATTACACATATAATTTTTCTTCATATAAAATACTTTTTGTTGTTTTCTTATGGTTAAAAAAATATAAAATTATAAAATTTTCATTACCCATTAATATTTTTATTTAATGCGTTCATTGCCTTTTATTTATAAGTTTTCTATCTACATATATATATATATATATATTACATCTTAAAGTAGTTGCATATTAGATTTAACTCAAATATTTTAACCTCTTAAATAATCTAGAAGTACATAATTGTTGTTTTGAAAAATATTTTCTTGTTACGATTTTTTAATTATATATTTGTTAAGAAACAACCAAAATCAAATATAATTATGGGGGATTTGGAAAAATAGGTCAAAAAGATAGAATATTTGTCCACATACACCTTTTTGATTTTTATTAAAACTTAACTATATTACCCTTTAAATAAATCTAATAAATTCAAAATATATACTATTAAATTCCAGAAAATATAAGAAAAATCAAAGCATTAGAAAATACACTTATGAGACTATATTAACATTTTTTTTTTAAAAAAATGATTTTTTAAAAAAATAGAAGATAATTTTCTATTCTGTCAATAGTAGAATATGTTTTCTACTACTTACTCTATCTTCTACCGGTCGTAGAACATACTTTCTACTATTTTCTCTATAGTCTACCAATCGTAGAATATCCATTTTATTTTTTACCCTACTTCTTCGATTCAGTCACATTTGGTATAATATGTTTTCTACTGTTTCTTCTGTATTCTACGGAGTGTGAAATATATGTTCTACTGTTACCACTTTTTTTTACTATCCGTAGAATAGGACTTCCATCATTCTGTATATATTCTACCGCTGGTAGAATATATATTATGCAAAAATCTGAGAAAATTTAGGAAATATGATAATAAAATATTCACTGTATCTTTTCAAATCTTTTTAATTAATTGTTTTTCCAACTTCAAAATCTAAAATTATAACAAAAAGAAATGACTTTAATTTTACTTTTTATCTATTTCATAATTACTGTTCTTAAGTAAAAAATTATAGCAAATTTCTCAAATATAAATACTATAACTTTTTTATTTTAAAAATCAATGAAGATTTTCTGTCTTTTTTAACATGAGAGTTTTATTAGAAAAATATTTTATTTTTATTTAAGCTATTAATAAAAAAAATAAAAAAAATATATATATATATATTTAATTACTAAATTTAAATATTATAAATGAGTTAACTTTTTACATAATTTTTCCATTTAACTTACAATATTTGTTATCATTTGTTTACTCAATTTAAATCATTAAATTTTTCATTATGTTTGTCTTATAATTTGTTATATTAAGTTATTAAAATGTACTGTCTTTTGTAAGAAATTTAAAATTATTAAAATAACTAAATACTTTGAATTCATTATTACATTTAATCTAATATCAAATGAAAGAAACGAAAACTATATAAGTTTGAGAAGAATTTGAGCAGCAATTGAAGTGAATGAACAAAATTATTTATTACTTTTCATAGTTAAGTATAATATTAAGTTGAATTTTTTTTAGTAGAATTTTTTCTATCAAAAATACAATAATAAAATTAGAATATTTTTTACAATAATAAAAATACAAAATTAAAATTAGAAAATTACATTTAAAGTGAAAAAATAAATATATTATTAAATGAAAGTTATTATCCACAAATGCAATAAGGAAAATATAGTATTATATAGATAAAGTAAATGACACAACCAAATAAAAGAAATGAATTTTTTACTAATTTAATTAAAGTATAAATTTAATAATAGACGATAACGAAAAACTTTATATAGTAGATAATTTTAAAAAATAAAAACAATGAATTATTATTATAAATAAGACAAATTATACTTAAAGATCAATAGAAAATATCCATAAGCTATTTTTTTCTTTAAAAAAAGAGTACATAAATTTTTTACTAAAAATATCAGAACCAGATCTCGGAAAAAAAATTTAACGACTTCCGTTTGTACCCATTTCTAGAATAATACCTACCTTAATGTTTAAGATCTAAAATAAATATTTACAGAATTACTAAAAATGAGTAATAAAATACATTTGTTTCAAAAAAATGCAAGCACTTGCAAAGAAGATTAATCTAAAGCATCAACAAGTAATTTTTTAAAAAATTCATAAAATTATACAATGTGATTATTCCAAAGAAAAAAAAGTAACTTAAAGAATAAGCGGATGAGAATTATATTAAAAGTGAAAATAAAAACTTATTAGATGAAAAATATTATCCACGTAAACAATGAAAAAAAGCAGTTATATAAAAAATTATATGAAACAAATAAAATTACTAAACAACTTTATTTCACTAAACAAAACATATAAACTTTTAATTAATAATAAGCCTAACAAAATTATAAATAGACCAATTGAAGACAAATTCTTCAAAATATATTTAAAAACAAGAGACATGACTGGAATTATATAAAGAGTAAAAAGGATGAAAATAAGTAATCACCAAAATAAATAAAATAATGTGACTTATTATAAATAATAATTAACTATAACAAAAAATTAAAAATTAAAATAGTAGAAAAAAATCAAAAATTCAAATACACTCTCGTATGTGCCAATCATTGCCATTTTCTTAAATCACATAAACATAAACAAATTCTTTTAATTTTTTTTTAATATTACGATTGGCTATTCAAAAATATTATGTTCAATGGGGGTATTTAGGTAGATTACATATATAATAATGATATGTTAATTATTAAAATATACATAAAACAACAAATAAATATTAAAATATTCTTGATTGCATAATTTTATTAAACAACGTATAATACGTAAAAAGAAACATATAACCAACGAAACTCTACCCCGCGCATGCGCGGGATTAGCAGCTCTACTAGTATATAGTATGCCGTAGTGAAAGAAAATTCTCCTCAAACCAAATTTCATGGAGCCAAAGTGTGGAAGCCTTACATACAAACGCGAAAAGAATTTTGTAACACCCGTCTCCCGACACTTGGGAACGGCGTGCCACTAACGATAATATAATATAATATTTCAATTTCCTTAAATAAACCATGTCTAGATTTCCGCAAATCCATAAAAATACGTCTGTCGTCTCATAACCACAATACCGTAAATAACCGTAAATATCAGGTCTGAAATACAATACGAAAATACGAAAATACGAAATTACAAATTAAACCATAAAAACCCAAAAGTAGCACCCGGTCCGATAAAACGTCTACTATTCCTCAGTCTCACCTGAAAGGGAAAGAAGAGGGGTGAGTAACAGGGGAGTCACTCAGTGAGGTACGGGATGCTAAACATAGGAAACCGCAGTTCCGATCATAGCACTCCGAAAACGGTAAAAAGAAACTAGACATGAACAAACACGGTACCTAAAGCACCCACTGAACAATCAACAACCCTACGAACGGATCCAGTGACCGTCAACACCCTCCACTAGGAGGACAGTATGGGATAGTGCCCACTTCACCGCCGGGTTTGACGATTTATCGATCTTAAGGTCCCAGACAGCAGATCGACTAGGCTGCCTGTACCCCCTCTCACACAAGGCGTAGATAGTACAGAAGTCCGTCTCTGTACCCCCGCAATCTCTAAACTCTATCATGCTCGACTCTTCGTATAATATATATATATTTATATATTTATATAGGTATAAGTATTTTAATTATATCTATATCAAACAATTATCAGTTTAACATGCACAAACAATGGGTTGAATCATCTATATCCCTATCTCCAAATTACAAACAAAACTACCTAAACTCGATCAGAGAAACGGATCATATAAAGCTCTTAATTCCATCTTAGAAGTTCTAGGCGAAAGTACGGAATTCTATGAAAAGCCACCCTCACCTTAGCCAAGACGGATGATACTGCAGCTTCTGAACTCTGGATGCTCAAACGGATGCAGAAACTGAAATCACCACGGAAAGTCGAGTGAGGACGACATTCGACTAACGAACAAGGTTAACGGGTCAACTGGTCAAAGTCAACAGAAAAGTCAATTGTCAACGGTCAAACCGGACCAAAACCAAACCGGACCTGACCGACCCGGTTACCCAAACCGGATCCAAACCAACTGAATTCTTAAACCGACTTGAATTAAACCAAACCAGGAATAAATTAACTAACCGGATTTAAACTAATAACCAGAATTAACCTAACTAAACCGGGATTAACTTAAACCAGAAATAATTAAACTAAACCGGGTTAAACTAACTAAACTGGTTATCAATCTAACTAAACCTAAATTAATTAAACATAAACTAAACCAATTAATCATACTATTAAACGGTAATTAAACTAACTAAATCTAATTAACTAATTGATAATCTAACAAACGAACACCTGAGATCTAGATCGTGAGACGTGATGGTGATGAGGACGGAACGCACGTTCTCGAACTAAGCTTGTGCGGAGTTGGAGGCGGATGCTGACGGAGGTGATGTGACGATGCCGGAAAGAGGAGAACGCGGTGGAGATGAGATCGTGGAAAACGCAGCAGATCGGCGATGGTGGAGAAGAGGTGGCTTACGGAGCAAGCGACGGCTCGATCACGTCTTATTCTCCACGGGTTGACTCACGGCGACTTTCGATAGCTCCGGTGGAACTCTCCGGTGTGGGTTGGTGCAGAAGAAGTGACGGTGGTGGTGGCGGAGGACGGCACGGTGGAGCTTACCACACTCGCTACACAACGACCAAGGACGATGGTGGTGGAGAAGCAAAACGTGCTCCTTCTCCTTCTTCTCTTTTCTTCTCTCTTTTCCTCTCTCTCTCTCTCTCTCTCTCTCTCTCTCTTTTCTGATCTGTGCGGTTGGGGTAGATAGAAATGAAGAGGACAATATATACAAACATACACACATGATTAATCATGATGACATGCCTTTAATGGGCCAAGGGAAAATAATAATAAGAAAAAAAAAAAGGCAAAAGGAATTGGGTAAGAAGGTGGATCACGATCGTTACAAATTTAGTCTAGCCCAAATATGGATTATAGCTGGTATTTTTCCCAACCGTAACACCATTGAAGCTGGTTGGCAGGTCATAGTTTATTTTGATAGTTGCATGTTTACATATGCGCATATATATATTATTTTTAGTTTTATTATTATTTTTATAATCTCGTATTATTATTAAATAGGTGTACCCGCATTTATATGGTGATTACTGGCCTCAATTTTTTATTTATTGGACTGTGAGTTAATTTCTATAAATTTTTTTATAATTTTTCTTTTTTATTCTTGCTTCTAGATTCAAGTTTTTTCATTTTTTTCTTGTTAAGTGTAAAAGGATAACATTTTATATTTTATATTTTGTTTAATAATATGAAACAGGCTGATGAATACAAAAAGTCAGGTTGCTACAATCTTGGATGCCCAGGTTTTGTTCCTACCAACCAAGAATTTGCTATTGGTGGAGCCATGCCTCAAATTTCCTACTTCGTTGGACGACAAGCATCATTTCAAATAAAAATATGGAAGGTTAAGATAATCAAGAGCTATCTTTCATCATATAGCTTTTAAACCATTTACTCTTATAATATTTACAAATTGAAAATTGTTGTGTTATATTTATTATAGGACTCTCATACAGGAAATTGGTGGTTGAAATTAGGTTTGCATCAAATTCTTGGATACTGGCCATCCTCATTGTTTTTTTTTTTATCTGAAATTTTCATTCATTGTTGGGATACATTGGTGGAATACATTGTTGGGATACATTGCCGGCGGAAAAACAGGATACATCCCCGGAAGCTAAGCTGGCGGAAGAGTAAATTTCCCCATAAACTAAGATACACAACTTTTGAAACAAACATAAACATACACATCTTCATCTAAAGCCAACAAAATCTTAAATTGATAAAAGCATAAAGCTTGACTGTTCAAAACACAGCCGGAAATCTTGTACTGACGCCGAATCAAACAAGAGAGCGAAAGATGTGATGGTCTTCTTCTAGGAGAGAAGAAACGAAACTCACCTGAACCTCCCTGTCCACGATGATCAAGCCAAAACACGCAGAAAAGCTCCAACACGAACCGAACCCAAAAGAACCATAACACCCGGGAATACATCCCCCTATTCAACCACACGTTCATCGGAAAGTCACAGAACCTAAACCTCTTTTTATTGCTTCAAACACCAAGAAGAAGCCACCGAGGAAGAAAAAAGGACTGAGAACAAACCGGAGAGACACTTATTCAAAAGATGCGAGAAAGACTCCTTCGACACTGAGAGATGGAGAGGTGACCTGAACCACAATCTTCACAAAAGGACGCTTAACCTGTTTTGCTCACCACACACCACCACATCTCCGCCTTAGCCGTTGCTGAGACAGAGACCAGAGAAACCAAAGCTAGAACCAACCAGAAAAAGAAGGATTCAACCATACTGAATCAGCGAACAAACCACAGAGGACTAAACCGTAGGAACAAGCTTAGCCGCAGCAAGATCGATGCCATCTGAAAAGTTATGCATTGATTCAACAAAATCCGAAAATCTTGCTAAAAAACGAAATCTTGATATTTCCCCACGGAAAGTATCATATAGCACCAGATGCGGCCCCAACTTTAACCTCATCCTATATGTCCCCCAAAATAAACTTCACAGTCTAATTGCACATGAAACGAAAGTTCGAAACCAATTTACCCACAAATGTTGGTTTCAATGGTTTACAAAGTAAACCCGAGACGAGACGCTCCAACCGTAAACATAAACCGAAATTAAACCTGATTGGTTGTAACCCATTATACTCGTTCACCCGATTGAGGATTGAAACATATTTTTCCAGAAATCCCTAAATTGATTGATTCTGAAATTTTTTTCCAGAAATCCCTAAATCTATAATCCACGAAACAGAGGTTGCAAAAGCTAATCACGGTATGAGTTACGTTCTCTAACCTAATCGATTCTCTTCCATTCTCAATTAGATGCTTTCGTTTTTATATGTCACGATGTTGAAGATGATTTTGGAGTGTTCATTGTGTGATGTTTAGGTAGTGGTTCTCGATGTCTGGAGCTTCAGACAATGTCTCAGGAGTTTCAAGGGGGTCATCTAGTTCACAACGAAGAAGTGTTGTCGGTGTGCCTAAAGAATGTTGGTGTGGTGAGAAAATTTTGACTTTGATGTCAAAATCAGAGAACAATCCTTACCGTAGTTACTTCCGGTGTGGGTATGCAACATCGAATAAGGTAAAATAGAGGAAATGGCTTATGAATTGTTGTGAATTGCTTGTGATATGATTTGGAGTTGTTGCTTATGGTGTTTCTCGATTTTTAGCTTATGAATGATACTCATGTTTTCAAATGGCTTGATGAGGCATTGTTAAATGAGATAGAGACATTGAAAATCCGAAATGCAAGGCTTGAGCAAGGCTTGCATGAGATGAGAACAGAACGTGAGGAGTTTGAGAAGAAGTGGTTTGAGAAGGTCCAAATGAAGCTTGAAACTGAGATATTGGAGAAGGTTGAGGATTTGTTGGTTGAAGCGAAATGGAGTATGAAGAAGACAATGATTCTTGTGGTCATTGGATGCATGATACTTATTGGATGCATCAAAGTGTTAGGATGAAGACTTTGTGTTTGTTTTTTGAAAAGTTTAATGACATCAATCTTTGTGTTTGTCTTTGTGAATTGTTTTTTGTGTTCAAGACATTGAGAAACACATAAAGAAATGATGAGAAACACAATTTGACATAAAGAAATGGCCAAAAGCTAGTCAAGATCATGACATAAAGAAATGGTGATAAAGTAGTCACAAGTGCACGCCTTAAAAGAGTAATAAAGTAGTCAATACCCTAATGCCTTGCTAAGAGAAAATCCTCCACACCCAAAAACCTACCGTATCACTCTCTTCCTAGAAACACAACCGCAGCCAAAACCCACCAGATCTGTTTAAACCCAAAAACCTACCAGATCTGTCTTAACTAAAAACCTACAAGATCCTTTGCTTCCTACATCAGTTCAGCTCCATGCCTTGAGAAGATTGTGGTTGAGTGAGAACGCCTTGAGATGGTTCACCTTGAGATGGTTCAACTTGAGAAGCCTACAAACGAAACCCGGAAAACATGAGACATCATCAACACAAAGTAAACACATCAACGCTAAGACTCTAAGTACAAACCAAACCTGTGTTTTTTTTGTGAAACCTCGAGTTGTGGTCAGCAACCCCACATACTCCACAATGCATTATTCGTTTCTTCTGTTTTGGTGCCTTTTTTATTGGAGACTCATTAACGCCTTTCTTCCTTTTTTTATCCACCTTGGTCTGCTTTTTCTGGCCAGGTTGATCAGGTTGAGGAGGAATCTGGACATTGGGAGCACCTGTGGCTGGCCAGAACGGAGCACTTCTCACTGGAACAATGCCATCTGTATAGTTTCTCCTCCACATTGCAGTCCGAAACCAGTGACAAACAAAATCTTCAGGCACTACTTTCTTCACAAGAATCACTCCATAAGCATGCTCGCAAGGGATGCCACATATTTCGAATTTCAAACAGGGGCAAGTTCTCTTCTCCAAGTTCACGCGGTAAGTACACCCACTGAGCCTTGCGTCATAGTCTCCGTTTGTGCTTCTTGTAATAATGCACTTACGAGCATACTTCTCCTCAGCTTGAAAAAACTTGGTCACATAGGCAGTACATATCCCTTAAAAAATCACACAAAACAGTTATAAACACTCATAAAAGACTTATAAAAGACTCATAACCAAAAATAAAAAACACAGAAAAGTCATCAAAATACCTCTATGCCCTGCAGCTTTGACGGATCTCCTCTCCATACGAGCCATCTCCAACCTTGCAATACACTCAAGCATTGGAACAAAAGCCTTTTCCCGTGCCTTGCTTATCGTGTTATTAAATGACTATGTGGAATTGTTTTCCACATCTTCACAATACGTTCCCATCTTGTAGAAAGCCCTACACCAACTCTTTTGTTCCGACTTCAGTACATCTCGGTGAAGAGCACTATCATAAACAAAAATCTTGTCAAAGTTCTGTTTGTATTGTGCCTCATTGTAGCTCCAAGCCAAGGTCCAGATCAACGGCTTAAACATTTTCTTTCCCCCATGATTCTTCTTGAGGTTAGCATATATATGTCTAACACAGTTTCTGTGCTCTATCTTAGGTAACTCTTGCTTAACCGCAGAAATCAATCCCTACAAGAAAAGAGAAGATTAAGTACAAGCTTATAAACAACCAAATAATCAGTCTCAAATCAACACCATTACTTACCTTTTGTCGATCCTACACCATGATGTATCCATCTCCATCGTTAAGCTCTAAGTCATCCTTCAATTTCTGCACAAACCATAACCAGTTTACAGTGTTTTCCACTTGCACCACAGCCCATGCAATTGGATAAATTGCATTATCAGCATCCCTTCCTAGAGCAACCAGAATCTGTCCCTTGATCTTGCCTTTCACGAATGTTCCATCAACCCCAATCAATGGCCTACAAGTTTATTTCCATGTCTTTTTGATGGCAGCAAAGCATATGTAAATACTCTGAAACACATCTTCACCTTCAGCATTCTTGGTTGTCTCAATATCCACAGTCGAATTAGGATTTGATTTGATTACCTCAGCAGCATAGTCTTGGAGACGAGAAAATTGTTCATAATTTTCAGCTGCAATCCACCTCAAAGACTTATTCCTAGATACTTGACATTGAGGCCTAGAGACTACTATCGACCACTGATCGAAGATAAGTTCCTCAATCTTCATAGGCATATAATAGTCGGGTTCTTCTCTAATCTTATCAACAAACAATCTAGCAATGACAGGAACCTTAAACATCTCACATTTGCCATTCGGAGTACAGCTATGCTCGTCGTAGAACACCGTAACCTTCCACAATGAATTGTTTGGTTGCATCGAGCATATACTTACCACGCACAACCTTCACCTTCGTTATCAAAACCATCACATTTAAATCCAATCTTGTCGTGATCGTACCTGCATTGCTTCAAGTTTCTGCCTGTCCTTAACACATAATCGAGCACACATTCCTTGAAGGCAACTCCATTGAAGAAGCTTTGGCCTTTGTATAATCTCCCATCACCACGCCGCCAATTTCTCTTCTCACGCTGTCTCTGTCTCTCTCTCCTACGATGGCTTGCTCCACCCTCACCGTCGCCTTCTCCCTCACTATCAGTTTCAGTATCTGGATAAACGTCGTGCGCAATGGATTCTTCATCCTCGAACTCTTGTACAAGCTTCTCTATCTTGAATTCGTCTCTTTCCTGTGCTTCTTCATCAAATTCGACTAAATCCATTGCCCAAAAGCCTTCCTCTGTACTCTCTCTGTCGAATTTGAAGTTCAAAATTTTAGGGTTCGTGAAAAGGGTTTAGGATTCGTCGATAGATTGGGGTTTTTATGGTTAGGGTAGAGAGATGTTTTTCGGGGTCAGGTTTATGGTTTTATCCGGTTTACTGTGCGTAATCGGATCATTACTTGGTCTAATGTACTTTCCAATTGGCCATGGTTTGATCACGAAACAGTAAACCAAGCTTTATGGTTAATTATGTTTTAAAACTTTAATCATGTGGGTAAATTAGTTTCGAACTTTCGTTTCATGTGCAATTAGATTGTGAAGTTTATTTTGGCGGGACATATAGGATGAGGTTAAAGTTCGGGCCGCATCTGGTGCTATATGATACTTCCTGTGGGGAAATAGATCGTTTTTCCGCAAGGCAAAAAATTCTACAAACACTGACCACAATACCATATGATTCTAACTTCTATCGCATCCTAAAATCCATATCAGAAATTCAAACAGATACAATTATTTCAAATGATTAATGAACAAATCCAGATTTTTGATAGCAATGCGGGAATAAAAAGACCCTTGCTTTACACTTACAAGCGCATGGCCAAGATGTCTAAAGGAACTGGGTCAGGATCCAGTATATTGGTGAAATCGGTTGATGACTTAGAGAAAAATCTAGAAGAAGGTGTGATAAACGACAGGGGACAAACGATAGTGGCAGAGAAAGTTGGAGGGTTGGCTGTAACGTGGGACCATGTTAAGTGGGAAGGAGCGTAGAATGGGCACATGCGTTACTACGTGAGAGACGTTAGAGTGACGTTTACCTATTAATATAAATCGAAACTGTAGCCACTCAATAATTCAAACCTTCATATTAAACTTTGTTGAAGATTATAAGCCAAAAATTATACTTAGTAATTTATGTAGTTTATTCTTTTCGAGCTAATAGACTCAAGAACCTAGCAGTAGACTTGATTTTTAAAATAATTAAAAATATTAAGTTTGACTTGAAAGAAATATTTCAAAGACACGATAAAGTCACATGTTTTAAACTCTAAGTAGCACATATAAATAAAAATTAAAAAGTATCCAGAAGCTAAGATCGAGAACAAAATCCAATTCTGCGCTTATAATAAAACTCCCAGTTTCTCTAATTCGATCTGTAGCTTGACAACTTTGGCAATCACTCACTGCCTTCCCAAACCTGATAAAGAGATCATTTTAACATGTTTCAGATTGGTCTATTTGGCCTTTTGCCTACAACTCAATGTATCATTTCGAAAACTATTCTAAAATGCAACTTGTTTGTGTACCTTGGGAGGAGATTTCAAAAGAGACATGGACCTGGACCTCGATCTCGACAATGCCCTAAATTGAGAAAAAGAAAAAAAAATGCTTTACCACAGACGAAGTAAAAGAACGTTAAATGTTATGATACAGAATATTAGGAAATGAGAACTTACCTAGGGGGGCTCTTCTCCATGTCAGGAGATGGCCATCTAGATTTTGATATCGATCTGGAAAGCGATCGTCTTGGTGATTTGCTGCATTAAAGAAAGATTTGATAAACACAAAAACTCCATTATATGCTGTTCAAAAATAAGAAATATACAAAAAGGGATGTAAACAAACGCACCTTATATCCTTCGTTGGGCTTTTGCTTCTGCTAATACTGCGGCTACGGCTGCGACCACGGCCTCGGCTCCGGCTCCTGCTTCGGCTTCTACTTGGGCTTCTCGACTGGGAGCTTTCATATTTCTTAACCTGCAAAGAAGAAAAACACAGTTTAAGAAATACAGTCAAAGAGGGAAAACAGATAAAGGTGATAACTAAAACTGCAAGGAGAAACGATACCCGAATATAGCCTATAGCCCAAGGGTTTCTGAACTCTCTTTCTGAACAACAATCACAGTTTTTGAGCATCCGAAACTATACAGTTTAGAGCTTCATATACACCAAGAGAGAAGAACAGAGTGGAAACATACATCATACTTCATGTCATCATAGTTGGTGCAGTCACCAACAGCATAAGTTCCTGATCATAATAATTATTAAAGATAGGTCATTTGTAAGAGAAAAACAACTATAATAACCCAATCAAACGCTGGTAAGAATAAACTAACGCACCATCATTGTCTCGAGTGACCTCGGCAAAGCAAACATCACCAGCTTTCCGCATATGATCCTGAAAGGGTGGTTCTAATATATTAAAAAAGAAGCAGAAAGTAGAGACCAAAGTACAATGACTGTAGAAAGCCATCCAACAATACATACATAGTGACAATCAGAAGAGGTTTAAGATACAACCAAACATTACCAATACCAGTTTTCTCATAGCAAATTACACAAACCTCAGAACTCTGAGTGTCGTGAGACGCCAAATCGGGCAGATCCACCACCGCCGCCGCCACCTCCACTACAATAGCCACCCCCACCACCAATGAACCAGTACGTGCCATTGTTTACAAACATCACTTGATCCATAGAAGCACAAACTTACTTAATTTGGGAAACTTGGTTTCAGATTAATGGTGAACTGAATCACCTCCATTGTTCCACCCTCACTTGTCCAATCATCACAGCACTTGAATCTCCAAGATTGTCACCATCACTTGGTTTTCCTGTTCAAATATTGTTGTTAATATTACCGAATTAATGATTCTGTATTGCGTTTGATATATATATCAATATAGACTTTAGAAGAAAGAAAAAGGTAAAGTTTACATTTAGTATTGAAAGACCACCACTTATAATAACCAGAATAACATATCCCAAACATGACTTTATATGAATTTTTTGTGAAGATAGTATATATTTTATTTATAAATTTTTTTTACATGTTTAACGGTGAGAACAGCAACAGTTGTAAGAAGAGCAATCAAAAGTATTCTTAAGTTTATGAATTATTTTATTCATTGCCAAACACGTAGTTTTGTAAATGAGTTTCCAGTCACCAGTCTGGAGTCACTGAATGATTATTCATATGACCTAACAATAAAGACGGCAATTAGTTTCTTACAATCTTGGTCACCAATTAACCTTTCTTTCCGTGCCCATCAAGCACTCCACACAACGCTCTTTCTTTCTCTTCTATGCCCATGCACCTTTTTTTTTTTTAGTTCATATATTAACATTTCCAAATAATAATATTGAAATACCAGATGGAGAATAACAGCATCTTGGTTGAATCCCTTGCCTCTAGCCAGGGCAGAGACAAAGGCAAAGTCTTGAGGAACACCATATTGTTCAGAGTACAAAACTGCATTTTCATGATAGGAGAAAATGATGAGAGAGATTTTGATTTGAGCTGTAAACGAAATTTTGGATCTTAAGGTAATGACAGGACTTTTGTGAGATGGGGTCGTCGCAGGATTGGTATTTATATATAGGAAAACGAAACGACTATAAGGAGGTGTAAAGTGGAGCAATGATGAAAATTGAAGTCGGAAGAAGATTGTGTAAATCATTTGAAGTGATTGATTGACCGGCGGTTACGAAAATGGAAAGTGAAGAGGATGGTACGAAGATTTCAACCATGGTGGATAAACGGAGGAGATATGGGTATGAGGAGAGGAGAAATTGAGGGCCACGAACATGTTTTGATGGTCTTGATAATGGAGCAACCCAAGAATTTTTCTTGGTAAGCAATATGAGCCAAAGTATGTTAGGGGTTTTTTTTTTATAATGGGCCAGAGTTAGATTTGCTGTATTTTGTCCAGAATTTAATTCGCTGCGTTTTAATTTTGCGGCTGAAGTGATAGTGCCACGTGGCTATTTCTCGGGAGAGAACGTTGCCTCATCTATTAATATATAAAAGTTGAAGCTATAGTGCTCTAAGAGTGTCCACATAGGATTAAAATTTTAAAACAACCAATAGTATCATTCCACATCAACATTTAAAGTTTAAAAAAATTTCTATTTTTCTTAGTTATATTGTTAATAGAAAATACATAAGATAAGGAAATTATCTATAAATTTATATTAAACAAAAAACCAACTTAATGTTAGATTAAGAAACTTTCTAATTGAAAATATAAGATAAGGAAATAATCTTTAAAGTTCTATAAAATAAATAAATAAATCAATTTAATATTAGATTAGGAAACTTTTTAAATTTAAAATAATTATAGAATTTGTATAATTAACTATATATAACCTACAATGGTGACACAAGAAAATAGAATGAATTTAATAAAAAAACTATATGTAAGAATATTAAAACAAATAGAGAAAGTAAGAAACATATCTATAAATATTATTAATTAAAAGTTAACTTAATATTATATTACAAAAATTTCATAATTTAATATATTTATCAATTATATAATTCACCATATATAGCTTAAAATAAGTATTGGTGACAAAAAAATATAAATCAAATATTATAATAATAGCTTTTTGTATAGGACTATTTCTTAGTTAAGATAATGGTTTCAGTTGAATTTTATACTAATAAGAATGACATTATATAACTAATATAATTACCTAATTAAATTACCCAATTAAATTAAATTGGGTAATAAAATTAGTTAAGTTGATTAAATTACCCAATTAAATATCATACTAATAAAATTGTCATTATATATTTTTAAAATTGTCTATATTAACTTTTAAATAATTACTCAAATATTCCAAATTATCTTCTTCAGTTAATTGTATTTTTTTATATTTTGTTTTAGTTATTAAAAAAGTTTTTTTAAATCCTGAAACAATATTATAAACATGAAAGATAATAAAAAAAGCATCCATTGATATGGGATTTTGATTTTAAAAAAAATATCACGAAAATATGAAATTTTATATTCTTAGAGCTTTAACTGATTCATATATTTTAACTTTTTAATTTTTGAATAGAATGGATATGAGATTATGTTAAAAATATATATTTTTAAACACTTCTATTATTATTTAATAATTTTATATAATAAATTTTATGCAGTATTGTAATTAAATATGAAACACATAAACGTAATGACGAATCTAATGAATTGAACAAAATAAGCTAATGATAGTTTTTAAATTAGATTTAGAGCCACTCAACCAAATAAATAATATTTTGAGTTTATGATATTTATTAAGAGATTTTATGGATTTTTGAAAACAAATAAGAATTCCTTTAGAGCTTAAGAGAAAAGAATATGATGTGATATAAAAAATTATTAGACCATATTTTAGAGTGTTTGTATTTAGTTTAAGCGTTATATGATCTACTAATAATCTTCAGTAACTTTTCAAATTTAAATTTCTCAACATGATTGAATGTATTTTGGAAATTGAGAATTTTCTATAAAGTTAATATTCCATAGCAAATTTTAAATACCAATTTTTTAAACATGAGAAATTATTTTTAAAAATATATATTAAATTATATTATGTTATTCAAAAACAATTATGTCGGTTTTGCTAAAATATTTGAATATTTTGTTGAAAAAAAATAGGCTATAAAATTAGTTAAATATTGATAATTATATTGATTTTAACGTAAGTATAAAAATATATTTCTTTTGGTAGTTTTTCAACAAATATATAATTTAAAAAGCTTCAAATAAGAAAAAAAATATTTTAAAAATGACACTTGTATACTTTTAGATAGAATTGAAAGGTCAAACTCGAATCTAATATCCAAGTATTTATAAAATGAATATATACGTAGATAAATAACATAGAATAGAAGATAATGAATTATTCACAAAAAATATTGACGTTACAGAAAAACATTAGAATTCCTTTTTAATTTAGAAAATAAAAAAATAGTTTATATGATGTGAAATATATAATTAATAAATATAAATTAGAATATTGTCAAATATACGAAAAATATAAATTCTTTATAAAAATAATTCATATGACAAATATGTTAAATAAATAATTAATAAATATATGATGTAAAATATATAATTAATAAATATAAATTAGAGTATTGTTAAATATACGGAAAATAAACTATAATTTGTTTATTAAAAATAATTCAAGTGACAAATATGTTAAACTAAATCAATAAATAGATGATTCATTCATAATCTGTAAATTTAGTGATTAAATATATTATATTATACTATTATGAGTATAAAAATAATATTTCAACAAATATTTTTTTTATTTATAAAAATATTAAAAAAATCCCCACGCGTAGCGTGGGTGAAAATCCTAGTTATATATAAGATACCTACTTTAATATTTAACATACAAAATAAAAAATTATGGAACAATTAAAAATAACTGATAAGTAATATTTGTTTCAAATAATAGAAGAACTTGCAAAGAAGATTAATCTAAAGCATCAACAAGTAATTTAAAATTTTTTAATGAAATGATACAATGCAATTAGTCCAAGAAAACCAAAAAAATAATTTACTTAAGAAAAAAATAAACAGATCAGAATTATATTAAAAGTGAAAATAAAAAATTTATGGGACGTAAAAATTACCCACATACACAATGAGAAAAAAACAGTAATATATAAAAAAGTAAATGAAAAAAATAAAAAAAATAGAAATGACAAACTTAAACTAATTATAACAGAAACAGTGTTAATAATCGCTGATAAGGAAAAACTACATCTAATAAATAATTATATAAATTTAAAACAAAATAGTATTATTATAAGCAAAAAAATGCCTACTTAAGAATTATAAATCGAAAAAATGCCTAAGCATTAATTTAAAAATGAAACCTATGGAAACCATTTAAGAAAAACAACAGATAGGGATAGATTTAACCGATATTCGATATGTGTCTACCTTTACCAAGTGATACTTACTTTAAAATTTAAACACACAAATTTTACAGAATAATTAATAAATGACTACTAGTATATATCCGATTAAAAAAAGATAGACACCCGCAACGAATATTCCCAAAAAACATCAACAATGTTGTATACCAAGAGAAAAGAATGGAGAATTCGTATGTATCTATACTATTATTTGCGAATACGCTCTAGTGATTTCGCTTATTTGTTTTAATTTGATTGGTTGTTGGTGACTGTATAATGATGACATGGAAGTGCTGACTCAATGTTGACATGGCAGGCGAAAATGTGACGTGGAAATGTGGTTGGCCAAAGCGTTTACAACTCAAAAAACACTAACATAACTCACTAAACACTATTCCCAATTTCTAACCGTCTATTATATTTTTTAAAAATATATTTAAACTAAAAATCACTAAACACAATTCATCTATCTATTAGTTGTGTAACACCCGTCTCCCGACACTTGGGAACGGCGTGCCACTAACGATAATATAATATAATATTTCAATTTCCTTAAATAAACCATGTCTAGATTTCCGCAAATCCATAAAAATACGTCTGTCGTCTCATCACCACAATACCGTAAATAACCGTAAATATCAGGTCTGAAATACAATACGAAAATACGAAAATACGAAATTACAAATTAAACCATAAAAACCCAAAAGTAGCACCCGGTCCGATAAAACGTCTACTATTCCTCAGTCTCACCTGAAAGGGAAAGAAGAGGGGTGAGTAACAGGGGAGTCACTCAGTGAGGTACGGGATGCTAAACACAGGAAACCGCAGTTCCGATCATAGCACTCCGAAAACGGTAAAAAGAAACTAGACATGAACAAACACGGTACCTAAAGCACCCACTGAACAATTAACAACCCTACGAACGGATCCAGTGACCGTCAACACCCTCCACTAGGAGGACAGTATGGGATAGTGCCCACTTCACCGCCGGGTTTGACGATTTATCGATCTTAAGGTCCCAGACAGCAGATCGACTAGGCTGCCTGTACCCCCTCTCACACAAGGCGTAGATAGTACAGAAGTCCGTCTCTGTACCCCCGCAATCTCTAAACTCTATCATGCTCGACTCTTCGTATAATATATATATTTATATAAGTATAAGTATTTTAATTATATCTATATCAAACAATTATCAGTTTAATATGCACAAACAATGGGTTGAATCATCTATATCCCTATCTCCAAATTACAAACAAAACTACCTAGACTCGATCAGAGAAACGGATCATATAAAGCTCTTAATTCCATCTTAGAAGTTCTAGGCGAAAGTACGGAATTCTATGAAAAACCACCCTCACCTTTGGAATTGAGAAAAACTGGGGTTTCTGGACTCCGGATGCTTGAAAGGACGCCAAATCTGAATTCAGGACGAAAAATCGAGTGAGAACGGCTTTCGAACGGCGAAAAACGGTTAACGGTTCAAGTTGGTCAAAGTCAACGGTCAAAGTCAAAGTCAAAGTCAACAGTCAACCTGGTCAAAATCAAACCGCGATTAAACCAGATTAAACCGGACCAAATCAGACTAAACCAGACTCAATTGATTTAAACCAAAAATTGAACCAAACCGAAATTGAAATTGAAATTGAACCGGAAATTGAATTAAACCGGCCGAACCAAACCGAACCGAATTAAACCGGTCGGTCAAGCCAAACCGAAACCAACCGGCGGCAGATCGCCGGCGAGTTCTCCGGCGACCGGCGGCGGCGAGGTACGGCGGCGACCGGCGGCGACCGGCGACCGGCGACGGCGAGGCACGGCGGCGACCGGCGACCGGCGACGGCGAGGCACGGCGGCGACCGGCGGCGGCGAACGGCGGAGGGCGGCGACGGAGCTTACCGGAAAAGTCACCGACGCGACGGCGGCGCGGCGGCGCGTGAGAAACACGCGCGGCTGCTGAGGCGGCGCGTGAGGCGCGTGGGCGCGACGCGCCGAACTTCGGGCGGCGCGTGCGGGCGCGTGCGGTGGCGACGGAGGCTGAGCTTGGTGGCGTGGCTTCGTTTCGTCGAGCTGGATCCGGTGGCGGCCTTGGATTTTCGAGAAACGCGGTGGTTAACGAGATAAGATCGATTTTCTAAAACGGCCAAAAAAAGATCAAATCGGAAAACGGTTTTACCGGAAACGTGCGGCGGATTACGGCGGAGGGGGAAAGTAAACAAGGTCTTCTCCTTCTTCTCCTTCTTCTTCTTCCTCCTCCTTCTTCTTCTTCTTCTTCTCTCTCTCTCTCTCTCTCTCTCTCTCCCTCTCTCTCTCTCTCTCTCACGGTGGAATGAGGAAACAAGATGGGGAAAACAATGATAAAAGGAAAAAGAAAGGGGGTGGGGTGGGGGAAAAGGAAAGAAAAAGGTGATGGGGAGAGGGAAAAAGGTAAGGGGATGGGAGAAAAAAAAATAGGGGTGTTACAATTCTCCCCTACTTACGAGGAATTCGTCCCCGAATTCAAGTTCTGAACCGCTAGCTGAAAGCATCCTTAAAAAAAAATCTCCTCGAAGTGGTTTACTTTCGTTTCTGCAAAGTCTTCAATGATTTCGCTCCTTCACGTACTACAACGATGAATGGCGGAAGTTCCCAAATCTATCGCACTGACTGTCTGAAAACGACTACCCTTCGGCTCAAACAATCTCTGAACTGACCAACGCTTGACTAGACCCGAACGTACGCAACTATGCAAAACTCCGATGACAAATAGGTAGAAACTGCTCCACCCCAAGCTAAAACCGACCGAACACAAGTACTAACTAACGATGGTTCCCACAAAAGCACGATACTCAAGACGACAACCACAAATCCACAACCTCTAAACACAACAAAACAATGAGTATATGCAAGGAACGCGTACCGGCTCTCGGCGCGGCTCCCTCATGGTCTCCAACAGCAAATACTCGCGGGGCAACGGCTTGGCGCTTGGGTGGCGGCGGCAGAAGTAACCCCTGAGTCCTCTGCGGGCAATCCCTGGACATGTGACCCTGCTGGCCACAACTGTAGCAGTCCCTCGATGCAACTGCTATTGCTACTGGCCCTGGAATCTGAGTAACGAACGGTGCATCCACTGGCTTAGAACGACAAGACTTGGCGATATGACCCAGCCGTCCACATAAAAAGCACTGCACGCAATCTCCGAAATGATGTCGGTGGCAACGGGAACAATACAGCGGCAATCCTGGGCGATCTGTCGTCCCCCTCTGTGTGTCTGGAGCCTTCACAGGTTTAGGCTGAGTTGGCGTGCTGTATCTCTGCTCCTCAGACAGTCCTTTCTCCAACGCAACGGCCTTCTCCACTAAGTCGACCAGCCGTTCATAATCCCGGATCAAGCAACGATTGCGGATCTCCACTCGCAGCCCGTCCAGAAATTTCCGGATCAGATCCTCCTCAGTGATGGTGACTACTGCGAATCTGCGCAGCCGGGTGAACTCCCGTTCATACTCTCTGACTGACATCGCCCCCTGCATCAGATGCTCGAACGCGGTGGCATTCTCATGCCTAGCCTCTCGGGTGAAAAACCTACGGTCAAACTCCCTCAGAAAATGCTCAAACGTGAGCACAACCTGACCTCGGCTACTCGCGACAACTCCCTCCCACCAGTGCAGAGCGTCGTCCCTTAGATACTGCGCAGCCAAGTCCAACTTAAATTCTTCTGGGCACCTTGTGAGCTCAAGGTTGCGAAGAAGCGACCTCCTCCAGTTGTCAGCGGCAGCCGCATCAGAACCTCCGATGAAGTGCTCCTGACCCATGTCACGCATCTGCTTCGTGATCACCCAATAAGTGGGTCCCTCTGCAGCTCTGAATGGTGGCGGTGGTGGCGGTGGAAAACCTGCACCCTGAACGTTACCCACCAATGGTACCTGGCGAGCGGCAGCGGCTGCTTGCTCCGCCTGAGCAGCAAATTGGCGAGCAACCTCTTCAGCAGCTACCCGTGCAGCCTCCTGAGCAGCTACCCGAACAGCCTCCTGAGTAGCTACCCGAGCAGCCTCCTGGGCAGCAACCCGAACTGCATCCTGAGCCACATTCCTGGCTACCTCCTCAGCGATCTGCCTCACCGCATCCTGGTTGCCATCCTGAATGACGGTCTGCGTGACCTCGACATTTCCTGCGACTCCGTTAGACTCTGCTGTGCGGCCACGACCTCTGCCTCTAGTAACTCGAGTACTCTTCCTTGGCGGCATCTGAATATGGAAGAAAACTGGTTAGAATCTGTTGAATCTGTTGAAGGACGGAACTGAGATAAAAGAATAGTAGATTAATATCAGATGGGTGCTCTTTTTTTTTTTTTTTTTTTTAAATCCCCCCGATCCCCAAAAATTTGAAAACCGTAAAAAGTTTTTTTTTTTTTTTTTTATTTTTAAATCCACCTCCCGGGTCGGAACCGGGATGGCAAACCGGCTCTGATACCAAAATGTAACACCCGTCTCCCGACACTTGGGAACGGCGTGCCACTAACGATAATATAATATAATATTTCAATTTCCTTAAATAAACCATGTCTAGATTTCCGCAAATCCATAAAAATACGTCTGTCGTCTCATCACCACAATACCGTAAATAACCGTAAATATCAGGTCTGAAATACAATACGAAAATACGAAAATACGAAATTACAAATTAAACCATAAAAACCCAAAAGTAGCACCCGGTCCGATAAAACGTCTACTATTCTTCAGTCTCACCTGAAAGGGAAAGAAGAGGGGTGAGTAACAGGGGAGTCACTCAGTGAGGTACGGGATGCTAAACACAGGAAACCGCAGTTCCGATCATAGCACTCCGAAAACGGTAAAAAGAAACTAGACATGAACAAACACGGTACCTAAAGCACCCACTGAACAATTAACAACCCTACGAACGGATCCAGTGACCGTCAACACCCTCCACTAGGAGGACAGTATGGGATAGTGCCCACTTCACCGCCGGGTTTGACGATTTATCGATCTTAAGGTCCCAGACAGCAGATCGACTAGGCTGCCTGTACCCCCTCTCACACAAGGCGTAGATAGTACAGAAGTCCGTCTCTGTACCCCCGCAATCTCTAAACTCTATCATGCTCGACTCTTCGTATAATATATATATTTATATATTTATATAAGTATAAGTATTTTAATTATATCTATATCAAACAATTATCAGTTTAACATGCACAAACAATGGGTTGAATCATCTATATCCCTATCTCCAATTACAAACAAAACTACCTAGACTCGATCAGAGAAACGGATCATATAAAGCTCTTAATTCCATCTTAGAAGTTCTAGGCGAAAGTACGGAATTCTATGAAAACCACCCTCACCTTTGGAATTGAGAAAAACTGGGGTTTCTGGACTCCGGATGCTTGAAAGGACGCCAAATCTGAATCAGGACGAAAAATCGAGTGAGAACGGCGCTCGAACGGCGAAAAACGGTTAACGGTTCAAGTTGGTCAAAGTCAACGGTCAAAGTCAAAGTCAAAGTCAACAGTCAACCTGGTCAAAATCAAACCGCGATTAAACCAGATTAAACCGGACCAAATCAGACTAAACCAGACTCAATTGATTTAAACCAAAAATTGAACCAAACCGAAATTGAAATTGAAATTGAACCGGAAATTGAATTAAACCGGCCGAACCAAACCGAACCGAATTAAACCGGTCGGTCAAGCCAAACCGAAACCAAACCGGCGGCAGATCGCCGGCGAGTTCTCCGGCGACCGGCGGCGGCGAGGTACGGCGGCGACCGGCGACCGGCCACGGCGAGGCACGGCGGCGACCGGCGACCGGCGACGGCGAGGCACGGCGGCGACCGGCGGCGGCGAACGGCGGAGGGCGGCGACGGAGCTTACCGGAAAAGTCACCGACGGCGACGGCGGCGCGGCGGCGCGTGAGAAACACGCGCGGCTGCTGAGGCGGCGCGTGAGGCGCGTGGGCGCGACGCGCCGAACTTCGGGCGGCGCGTGCGGGCGCGTGCGGTGGCGACGGAGGCTGAGCTTGGTGGCGTGGCTTCGTTTCGTCGAGCTGGATCCGGTGGCGGCCTTGGATTTTCGAGAAACGCGGTGGTTAACGAGATAAGATCGATTTTCTAAAACGGCCAAAAAAAGATCAAATCGGAAAACGGTTTTACCGGAAACGTGCGGCGGATTACGGCGGAGGGGGAAAGTAAACAAGGTCTTCTCCTTCTTCTCCTTCTTCTTCTTCCTCCTCCTTCTTCTTCTTCTTCTTCTCTCTCTCTCCCTCTCTCTCTCTCACGGTGGAATGAGGAAACAAGATGGGGAAAACAATGATAAAAGGAAAAAGAAAGGGGGTGGGGTGGGGGAAAAGGAAAGAAAAAGGTGATGGGGAGAGGGAAAAAGGTAAGGGGATGGGAGAAAAAAAAATAGGGGTGTTACAAGTTGTTTGACAAAGCCTCATAAACATTGAACTTTGAATACCGATGTTAAATATCTATTTTATATGTGATTTTTGTTTCACATTTTCTTATGTTAAATATATCATATTTAGTTTCGTATGTTATATGACAAAGCACGATCCATTTAATCTACTATTTCGTATACTATTTTTTAAACGTTAATGATCCATTCACATATACTATTTTGAGTCACCGCTATCATGGCTTTTTTATATGCACGATCCATTTAATATATTTAATATATTATTTTATGTGAATGATTGATGCAATTCTGCTATTTTTGAGGAACCGCTATCATTTTAAAACTGTACTCGTTTTACTCTTTCCAGCTATCATAATAATAGGCAGATGATTAGTGATTGTCGTTTTGATTGTTAACCGTTTATAGGAAATAAAATATGTTCTTATTTAATTAAATCTCTACATAACTAACTGTAATCTGCATCGTTGAATAGGGTATCAGTATGTTAAGATTATATTCTGTAATTTCGGAAAGTAGTTAATGCAATATAGTTATATACGAAGTATTTTTGGAGGTTTTTTAATAAATAGATTCTCTTATTTAATGTAATTAGTTTATCTTATCGAAATTTATGGATTTCAATTCCATATTTATGTTAAATAATGTCCATCGTTAAGATTATGTAAACTTTGCAATATCTTATAATCTTTTGAAAAAACTTCAAATTAAATGTGAGTGGTGGGATTAGTTTTTGCCGGTCAACCACGATATAAGAATTATAAAACTTCTAGGTCATAAACAAACTCCTATAAATATAGAGGAGGGCTAATCTATTTTCTATACTTTTGACTATATTATTTCGATATGGCTCTGGTATAAAGATCTGCTATTAAATATTCATGTGTACGTGATTTGGTAATGGCAAGCGAAACTCAAAAGATAAGGGTTAAGATTATTAATGCTGTGGAATTCTAAGACTGGTCAGTCAATGGAAATCGTCTTCGTCGACGAAGAGGTGACTATTATTATTACACATCTTGATTTTCCTTTGGTAGATCTTTATATTTCTGCACAAACATATTCATCCCTTTTTATCGACGTTTCTACATTTTCAACAGAGAACGAGGTTGCATGCCTCGATAGAGAGTTCTTTTGTGCAGAAATATAAAGAGTTTCTCAAGGAAGGTCAGTCTCTGTCCATCAACGCGTTTGGTTTGAAAGATTATGGTGGTGAATTCCGAACAAGTCCACTTGAATACAAACTGTGTCTACTGAGGACATCCAGGGTAAAACCATGTGATAATTTCTTACAAGAAGTCCCCGACAAGTATTTTATTGATTTCAGTAAAATACTTAATTCTGATTACGATCGAAGCACGCTGGTTGGTAAGGATGGCTATGATTTAAGGCTTTCCGATATTGTGCAAGTTGAAAATGATCAGTGTTGGTTCAATAGAGGATGTTTAAAAGCAATGATAAGGTTCTTTTTAAATGTGCAGATGTTATTGGTCAAATAATCAGCGTTGGTGCAATGGAGGATGTTAAGACAAAGAACAAGTCGAATATTTCTTCTAAGCTTCAACTCGTGTTGCGTGACCCAAAGTATGTATTGGAGACAATTTCAGTTTCGTAGAAATATAAAATTTATTTTTACGCATACAACCTGTTGATAGATGAATCTTTTACCTACATTTATTATTTTCGCTAGCGAGTACACTCTAAAATGCACGCTCTGGGGTGAACACGCAAAAAAAACTATTGCATATACTCAGAAGCATATGCAGTCAATTGTGATATGTGTAATGCATTTCGTCTGTGTGAAGTCGTACAATGGTATTTGTTGTGAATTTTGTTAAACTTGATTTTCAAGGAGTATATGCAATTGTGACTGACATTTTTTGTTTTCCTTTATTCAATTAGGTGAAATTACTATCTCCAATTCATTCAATTCTACTCAGATTGCGTTTGATCCTGAAACCGACCAGGTTTTCAAGTTCAGAGAAATGTATGATTTATTAACGATTATGTATATTATACCATATCATCTATACTATTATAGTATAGTTATCGGATTACTAACATGAGTAAAGCCGGGAAAAGCTGTTTGCTTGGTCACGATCAATGAGGTAGATAGTACGAAGAACTGGTACTTTTGGGCATGCAAGTCGTGCAATCTTAAGGTGCAAGAGTATGGTGAGTTGTCGGATGACGATGGAAATAAAAAAAAATACAATTGCAGGACTTGTGGTGACACTGATAATGTATACCCAAGGTAAGCAATTATTTTCTGTAATTCAAAATAGAATTTTATCAATAATATCTATACTATTATTGCAAAATTATTTTGGTCCACATCCTTAGGTACTATGTTGTTATACGTGCTGGTGATGGTCATGATCAGACAAGGTTTCTGGTGTTTGATCCTCACGCCGAAACGTTGATTGGGTATTCTGCTCAATCTCTGATGGCCGAATTTGAAGAGGTTTCTAGCACATTACCGATTTATCTTAATATAAACTAAATAATTTTTAACATGTGTCAGTGTTTATTTTTTCGGCAACTACCCCTGACTACTTATCCTCTAATACATTTCAGGAAAATCCCGAATGATTGGCATATCCTCCAGGCTTCAGAGGGATTATTGGGAAATCATGTTTGCTGAAGATTACCATAAAAGGTGAAAGCGGCAGATATGGCCATAGACCATATGTTGTTGATTTGTATTCTACTGATCAAAACCTTATCAATGAGTGGCACGAAACTTCTTCATAGGTGATCAATCTAGATTATTGCCTCATATCACAATTTCATGGTTTACTTCAATAATAACTCATGTTCCATACCTCATTCGTATTTACATGCAGTCCCTTATGATAAGGAGTGGTGAAGGAAGCTGGTCTGAAAATTCTGGTGGATCTTCTCTGACTACAGTTAGCAAAATCATGCCCAATTGATTTGCTGCTGATGAAAATTCATCAGTCACGAAGAAAATGAAGCTTGAGGATTAGAAATTATTTGTTATTTGTTTAAGTCTGTTTCTCTTTGGAATAACATGCCACATTTAGATTGTGGTATTTTTTATGGCTTTCTGAAACATCCGAATATTTGAACCTTATCATTGCGTTTCCGTTTTTTATTATTAATGATTATTTTTAAGATTTATATCATCCTCGGTAACAAATTAACCATTTGCCTAAAAATTTAAGTTTTGACACATGTGTTCATTTTACTTCCCTTTAAAATTAATTTCTGATATGACTTATTACCTTTATATGTTGTACTGTTTGGCCGCATGTTCTATTAGTTGTACTTTTGATCATACTTTCGTTTCTGAACAGTGGCGAACATATTAAATATCTTTACGCAACCAACTATAATCGGAATTCACTGATTTATCGCAGTATATCACATGATTTTACTTACCCAAAATTTTAAAATATTTCACTTTTCCTGCCAAGAAACCTAATAATACGGCATTTATTTTAATAATATTACGTTTGTTTTGTATCATAAATAGAATATTTATTTCTATAAACATCTATCGCTAAATCTCCGCAAGTGATTACGATACCGCGGTAATATAGATATCTAATATCTTAAAGATACCATAACAATATTCGAAACTGTCATTTAACACGCAACCTACTCACATCAAAGTGTCATATCTAGGTTAATAGACTACTAATATAAGTAGGGAGCGAAACCTACTCCTTTCACACGATGATATTATAGATAGTTACCTTCATTTCGTAAATGAATGGAGCAAATAGATCTACCCTCCCTTTCTTCCCTGTTTCATCTTTGATCACGACCAGTGAAACCCAAAAAATTAGGGTGAAAATATTGAATCTCTGGAAACTATTTAGTTTCAGGAATAATAATACAATCGAAATAGTCTTTGTCGACGAAGAGGTTAGTTATTATCTGCCCGAGTCGTTCAATTCTCTTAGTTGATGTTTATGTTTTTTGGAACTTTTCATAATATTTTTATTATTGGTTTTTACACCCTTGCACAGGGTACGAGACTGCATGCGTCTATAGGGAGTAGCTTTGTTCAGAAACATAACCTGCTGCTGAAGGAAGGTCAATGTCTATGTATCAACGCATTTGGCTTGAAAGATTATATCGGTGAACTCCGAACAAGCCCACTCTCCTACAAGTTGTGTCTTCTTAGGACTTCCAGGATCAAACCTTGTGATGATTTCAAACAAGATGTACCCGAGTTATATTTTACTGACTTCCAATCTATTTTGTCTCTTAAGCTTGACAAAAACATCCTTTTTGGTAAGACTATTCAGTTTAGTTTAAATACCATCCTCTCTGTTTCCGGTAGCTATTTTTCATGACACAATATTGTTGGGGTCGAAATCCCCTCCTCGAAGATTGACGGAACGAGAAGTCAAGGTCGAGATCAAATCACGAACATGGAACGGGCAAGCTAAGGCAAACTGCCCACGACCCGTCCAAGGCACGAACCGGCGGCTGGGACATGGCCGGCCGCCGGGTCCTCTTTCACCAACGGCCGGCGGCTGGGACAAGTGCCAGCCGCCGGATCTCCCTTCGTCCGTGGCCGGCGGCTGGGATGAGGCCAGCCGCCGGATCTCCCCTCAGCCGTGGCCGGCGGCTGGGATGAGGCCAGCCGCCGGATCTCCCTTCGTCCGTGGCCGGCGGCTGGGATGAGGCCAGCCGCCGGATCTCCCTTCGTCCGTGGCCGGCGGCTGGGATGAAGCCAGCCGCCGGATCTCCCCTCAGCCGTGGCCGGCGGCTGGGATGAGGCCAGCCGCCGGATCTCCCTTCGTCCGTGGCCGGCGGCTGGGATGAGGCCAGCCGCCGGATCTCCCTTCGTCCGTGGCCGGCGGCTGGGATGAAGCCAGCCGCCGGATCTCCCCTCGTCCGTGGCCGGCGGCTGGGATGAAGCCAGCCGCCGGATCTCCCCTCGTCCGTGGCCGGCGGCTGGCACTTATCCCAGCCGCCGGGTCTTCATCACATGTCCACGATCATTTCTCGAGTCGAGACTCCTCATCCGAACATCGTCCAGTCGACCGACCGTCAAACGTAACCCAATGCCCGGACCGACCCGGAGATCATCCGTTTGCATGTTCTGACCCCAAAGACGTCCATAAACGTTCCCCGAAAGACCGAGACGAACGTCCAGCCAGCCGTGGACCAGTCGCCGAGCATACGAGCCAAAGGAACCGGCGGCTGGCCATCAATACTGAAACCGGCGGCTGGAAGTTCAAATAAAAAACGGGCGGTTCAAATATCGGAAGTCATAAAACGCTCGGAATACTATTCACGCGGGAAAAACCGTTAAAAACACTATTCATCCCGAGACAAAGTTAACCGAAAAATCGAATTAAGCATAAACCGAGATTCGGATTACTATTCACCGGTTTACTATTCACGGATCACTATTCACCGGCGGGCCAGATTTGGGTCAGAATGCGCAGATGGATCACGGAAGACTCTCGGGCCGGAAATCGGGCCCAAAAAGCTTAAGTCGGCGGCTGGGAGCGAAGGACAAGGTCCCACATCGGAAATCTGAAGTCTTAGCCTCCTAGGATTGTCAGTATATATATGTACGCTCATGTAAAGGTTAAATCCATCCCAGATCCTAGTATTAGGAGTTTTAGCAATTTAAGACTATTCAGCTTTTGCTAATTTCCCTTGTACTTTCGGAAAATATCAATAAAATCTCCCTTTTCATCTTTTTGCATTTTCGGTCCTTTAGTTCTTTATAAATAGAATTTTCGAGCCCCCATTAAATATAAGTTTTGACAGTGTGAGTTTCGGCTCTCACAGTTTGGCGCCGTCTGTGGGGACGAGAAATATTCTTAACCCTAAGAACGAAAAGGATACCGAACGAAGACAATGACTAGAAGAACTGACGACATCACCAACCAACCGACCGGAGCAGCAGCCGGAATGGGACTTCCCGCCATTAGCACATTGGCGGCCAGAACCGGAACAACTGCCGCCGGGACATCCACCGACGGAGCAGTCGGAAATCCCGGGACTTCGCCCAGGGCCCTCGCCAGATACGGAATGCCACTCGAGATCCAGTCATCACGGAAACAGCCAACACTGCCCCGGAGAATGCAGCGATCACCGAACTGCGG